>CM076582.1:430728105-430760605 GCA_034641835.2 Pinus albicaulis
GACCCACAAGAACGACGAGATAAAAACACTTCCACTCAGAGTTACAGAGAAAACACTTCCAATGCACATACGAAAAAATTAGCTGCAAATACAAATACAGATGATACAGATGATAGAAGAAGAATATGAACTATTCGTTGAGAGGCAGCCCCACACACATATATATAGATTCCCTCAAGAAAAAGCTTGATGGACCGTTAAAAGGAGCGGATCACAACTTACCACCACAACGTCTATAACCAAAAAAAATCTTGAAATGCTTTTCAAGAAAGTCTTTCCACGTCCACGTCATCTGGTGGGTTTTCTTAAATTTTGAATGTTGCCGCTTGAATTTGAATTTAAGGTGGAACCTCTGAATTCGGTAATAATAAGTACTTTATTGATATTAAGTACTTTCTGGTTCTCTGCCTTGTGCTGTCAGCAATTAGGTGTGCGTTCCTCCACTGTTTTGTTTCTTCCATCAATTTCCCCACACACACATATATATAGATTCCCTCAAGAAAAAGCTTGATGGGAGCGGATCACAGCTTACCACCACAACGTCTATAACCAAAAAAAATCCTGAAATGCTTTTCAAGAAAGTCTTTCCACGTCCACGTCCTCTGGTGGGTTTTCTTAAATTTTGAATGTTGCCGCTTGAATTTGAATTTAAGGTGGAACCTCTGAATTCGGTAATAATAAGTACTTTATTGATATTAAGTACTTTCTGGTCCTCTGCCTTCTACTGTCAGCAATTAGGTGTGCGTTCCTCCACTGTTTTGTTTCTTCCATCAATTTCGATGGTGCATTCAAATGCAGTAACACCGGGAGAATACGAAGAGGGTTCGATTCATGGGAGACACAGGAGTGCCGATGTCTTCCTAGGTTTAGCAGTTACACAATTTAATTTAAGTGTAATTAATATTTATGAAAGATTAGGTTAATTGGGTGAATTAAAAAATAATTGAATTACAAAAAATAAAACACAAAGCTAGTAATCCCATAAATATCTGTTATTACAATAATTACAATCCCGCGTGGGAGAGTGGACTAGAATGGACTTGGGTGGCTTCTGTTCTAAGTCTAAATTATATTTTATTCTTTACTAATACATATCTATTTTATTTTAGTTGAAGTGGAATCACGATCACAATCAAAATGTAATGTTTCTTTTTTAATTAAATGGTTTTTAAATTATATTTACACCAAAGGTGTTATATTGGAAGAATTCCACTAGACCATCGTCAAAATTTTCATTTTCTACCGTTCGTTTTGGGCACAGTTGTCATTGTTTTAAGCCGTTGATCTATGACATCCGTGTCACTCCCACTCCAGTTAGACAGATATTTTTGCCTCCCTCTGTTACCGTTGCCGCGGATGCCGGATGGATGTTTCCATTTTGCAAGAGTGGCTTCTCTATTGTCATTCGCCGCTTTACATGATTAGTATAAAATATTCTCTTTTTCTTGTGACGCCTGTGGAACATTCCTATTTTTCTCGTGACGTCTGTGCAACATTCCTCTTCTGCTCTGCGTCCAAGAAAGCCAAGAACGGAATCAAGAAACAACCCCAGAGAGGCCTCGGTGTTGCCGAGCTTGAGAAACGGAGGTTGCAGGAGGAAAGCAGGCAGGAACAGGCCGTTTCTTGCCTCGCTTATGCTCATATGACTATCCCCTTGGATAGAACCTGCAGCGGCAGCTTTCTGCACCTGCAGGGAGTACGCCCAGCACGAGCTTATATTGGCCTTGGCCTTTCTCCTAAGCTCACAGCAACAGCTCGACCAGTAGAACTTGGTGCTAAGACTAGCCCTTCCCCCACTATATTGCAAGGATGGGATCGGTTTCCTGCAACTAATTCCATGGCGTTGTTGCGGCCTCCTCAAGATGGCAATTCGAGTAACACATACCCCTCCTTGGCCTCTTCTCCTTTCCTTCTCAGTAAGGCAACGCAGAGGTTTTTTGACGAGACGAGAACGTTAAAGGTGAGCATGGACATTTTTTCTGTTAAAGATCATGAGAAATTGGGTAGCTCCCCTAATGTAGTCAAATTATACACCAGTCCCATAGGTGGTGCGGGAGTTATCAAGAACGACAACAAAACGGTTTTCGTAGGTCTTAATGCTATGGAGTCTGTTGACGATGATGCCTCCAGTCCCGCGCCATTAAGAGAACTGCAGTTTCTTCGATTCCAGGTGGGTTTTCATTCAATAATATAGTAAGTTTTATTAACGTTGAGAGCAATTAATTACATGACCTAATCAATTGTCAAAAGCTGAAATGATATATTTATGAATCTGTTCATGGGAATCGATTCTCTGTACCTTGTTTTCAGGACCGTCTGTAACCAGTTAGGCATTGAATGGAGGAAGGCGACTTCCTTTCATTTTCATTACTGCGTTCTAGCGGTAGAAGAGATGCTTTTCTTGGTTTTGGTCATGAAATTAACTCATTGATTGCAGAAGACTTCAGAGTACACTCCTACACTCCTAATTCAAATATATACACACAAAAATTTAGAGTACTGCACTCCTAATTATATATACAACAAAGAAACCAATGGGCTTTGACAAAATATGTATATATCCTTATAATATGCTCAATATGGCCATGTTGTATATACATCGTGCAAAACCTCATTTATATATTTGTTGTGTTTGCTCCAATTGAATAAAAGAATCCAGTCAACCTATGACCAACCTCTCTGCATTGCAGCGAAGTGTATCATACACACAATATATGTACAAAAAGAAATCATTGGCTATAGTCGTTCATAAACATTGAATTCTATAACACAACTTTAACAGAAAATGACCTCAAGAAGAATGTGAATGCATGTGATGCAGAATGGCAGCCAGTCCATTGATGATAACAGCTCAGAGGAGCTCTCTTCTTTTCAAAACAATACGTATCAAATAGCTTGGTGTCAACCAAACAAGGTACGTCGTTTAGAAGCTGGCCGGATTTAGTTATCACAGATATTGCATCACTGTTATTTCTGGAGTTGCACTGTTATCAAAACCAGTAATGTCTCAAATTTTTATTCGGGCTTTTATGGGAAATATTTAAAATGACTCTGGGAAACGAGTGGAGATGAACTGAAATTATTTTATTATTTAGAGTGATTTTTCCATTTGAAATTAGGAACTTGTCTGACATTTTTATTTTTAATTTATGATTTGATTTCTTCGGTGAAGCAAAGCCATATGCGAATCTATACATTTTAAAGTAAGGAGCAGGTTTATGGGATGTTCAATATACTTGAATTTAAAAAATATATATCACCAGAATGTTCAATATCCCTGGTTTGACACAAGTATAATCTTTCATAGCTATAAAAATTTAGTGAAAACCATATTAAAATTTTGACTAGTATCAGAATGAAAACTATTAAAATTAAATTTTACTATGTGAAAGCGGTGGAATTTAATGGAAATGAACAATGCCACTTATGGAATTAATTTTAAGAGTTTAAGAATTTCTAATTAGTCTTATAAATTCCATTAATGATGGTGATTGGTTTTTCGTAATGGTGTTTAATTCTGGGAAGCATGGAGTACCTTCGAAATAGTTTTAAAAATTCCGTCAACGATGGTGATTGGTTTTTTTAATGATGAGCTGGAGTTGGAGCTGATTCTTTGGAGTGATGGACTTTTGAATTGTATTCTTTTGGTTTGCATTTTATTTCATGTGTCCAGACGGATTTGTTTTATCTCCACTTTTTTGAATAGCCGAAGTTGTTTAGATTTGTGATGCATTTCATATGGATATATGAATATGTGTAACTCCCCACACAGAAGAAAATTATTTAATAGAGTTATCGAAAATATGTATTCACCAAACAAAATCCCTCCTTACGTGGCTTAAATTCCACAATTACTTGCTCCTATTTATCTAAATTCATAAACATATACTGGGGAGAGGATCTTCTCAGTTCTTCTATACCTTCGGTGTATTCTTGCACCTTTAGGGGAAACTTCTAGTTATTCTTTAATAATATATATCTTATTTTATTTTAGTTGAAGTGGAAATGTAAAATTTCTTTTCTAATTAAATCGTTTTTTCTTAAAAAAATATAGAGAATTGTAAATGATATAATAATTATGATAAAGGTTTATTAAAGTAAAATTTGATTGAAAATTTAAATAAGGGTTTTGAATTTTTTAATTTTTGATGTAAAATAAGAAGTTAAGAAAATTCAAATTATTGTTAATAATTTGAAATTACATTTTAATAAGGTTGTGTATAGAAAATGTTTCAAGTGAAAAGTGATTTTTTCTATTTTCAACTTATTCAAAGTCACGTAAATCATTGTATTTCACTTTCTAAATAACTCAACTTCACAATTTTAATTGTTATGGTATTTTATTTCAAAACTTTAAATTAATACTATATTTATATATTTTTATAATAACAATTATTTTTTTTAATTCTTTGTACAATCTACCCTGTAACTCTGAAGGCTTATTCTACAACCTACTCTATATATTTTTATAATAACAATTATTTTTTAAAAATATTTTGTACAACCCACCCTACAACCCTGAAGGCTCATTCTACAACTCACCCAGTATGACAATATGTGTAAGTTCGTCCCTCTGTTCCTGTCCCTTTAAAATTAAAATTATGTTCTAAATAGAAAATTAATGTGCACTATAATTTAAAAAAATGAATATATTCTAAAGTAATTAAAAGTAAAAAAATGTGTGAATGAGATGTTTAAATCTTTTATGTTAACTAATTTATGTGGATATCAACTTCATATATTTATATATATATAAAAAAATAAGTTTTAAATTTTTTTATTTGGTCCTATATATACTCTATTTAGCGTTCAAAAATACAATTTAAACAATGAAAAATAATACATTCTATCTTCCACTCTAAAAACGTTTCAATGTATTTTGCACCTGAATAAATTTGTGTTGGAAGTGATGCTTTCATGTCATATGTACTTCCACTCTAAAAACGTTTCATTATATTTTGCACCTGAAGAAATTTGTGTTGGAAGTGATGCTTTCATGTCATATGTACATGAAGAAATTTGTGTTGGAAGTAATGCTTCCATGTCATATGTAAGTGTCATTGTGAGTCCTAAGATGTCAATCTATAAGTTGTTGATTCCTATGTTATGAATTGGAATTGTGTATTGTGTCATGTCTGAGCCATCAAAATTTGTGTTGGAAGTGATGCTTCCATGTCATATGTAGGTGAAGAAATTTGTGAAGAAGTAATGCTTTCATGTCATATGTAAGTGTCATTGTGAGTCCTAAGATGTCAATCTATAAGTTGATTCCTATATTATGAATTGGAATTGTGTATTCTCGTCATGTCCGAGCCACTGGTCGGTTTAATTCAATTTTTTATGTACTCATATATTGTAATCATTGTGATTAATAAAACAAAGGTGTGGTTTTTGTGTGCAACTATTGTCTCTAGCTCTCTTCAAATTTCTTAAAATTTTATCTCTCTTGGCTAATGTACTTAATATGGATCTATGTTGGTTAGGTAAAAGAACCTAAATAAAATTTTATGCAAAAATTCAAATTCTACACCTCTAGCCAGTTTAGTCATTCCAAGAACTATTGATATTTCCACATTCTCTTCATGGTTTTGGTGAACTTATGGTTTTTATACTTCACTTGAAATTTAAAATTTATGAATTTTATGGCACAATTTTTTGCATAATGAAATCTCCATTACTAAATATTTTGGTATATATTTAATTAGTAAATAAATTTTGGGATAATGAAAAAAACAATTTTTTTTTCTTAAATACATAACATTTTAATCTTATTTATATATATAAAAAACATACTAGATATCAATTTAATGTTACATATAATAGGATCAAAATAGGCTGATAATTTTCTACAAAATTTTAAACTCAGTTTATAATTTTGGCTATAATATTTTTAATTTTTTTTCCATAAGTTAATCAAAGTTTGATTTATACTAACTAGCTTTTTAATATTAATTTAAATTTACTTGAAAATAAATGTAAATTTAAATATAATTTTTTTTAAAAATATATTCTTATTTAAATAATATATAAATTTTAATTTTATATTTGTTATTTTAATTTTATTATAAAATTAACATTAAAATAAATTAAATTAAATGTTAAAAATATGTTTTATATATTAAGCTCTTCTCAAAAAAATGCTTTCTATACTAGGTGAAACATTTTTTTAAGTTAAATACATAATTTTGAATGAAAATTTAAATATTTTTTGTTTGTTAAAGTATTGTGATTTGTTGAATTAACCTATGATTTAAGAAAGTATGACTGATTTAGGTGTTCCCTTTCCCTGTTTCAGGGGTATGCTAGTATTACAAGGTTACCAGAGAAACACTAATTCTTATATCTCTTTATTTCTATCTTAACACAATAAATATAATTGATAGTCTTCATTACTAGCAGAATTATTCTTTTAAGTTTTATTTTGTTTTAATTGAAAGTCACAAGTTTTACAATATGATGTTATATTTTACCCATTTTTAAATGAGTTATTTTACCTATTTTCAATACTAATTTAATGTGTAGTATAATTAATAGACAAAAACGATTTTTTCACATTGTTTTGGGTTAATTTTAACTAAAATTTGGTAAAGATATTTAAAAGATTGAGTTTAAGTTGTTTAATACATAAAATTATAGTGTCCTCGGGATTAAATCTATTTATACATTCAAATTATATTTTAAACAAAAAATAATCATAATCTTGTTCGAAACTGAATCCCCAAATTCTAGTGAAAAATTTCATTTCATCAATAAGTTAAACACTACCTTAATTTAATATGATTTGCAACTCAACGTAAAGATAAGGCCAAACTTAATTTATAAATTTACATTGGAAATATACTCCTTTTAATTGTTATATTGCTAATTTATATATTTATAAAGTTTTTTTTTTTTAAATAGTTTGTGTGGTTTTAAAGAAGTTTCTATATTTTTCTTCTAATTTTAAATATATATTGTCCATGTTTATTTGGTTTTTTGATACAATATCTAATGGCTACCATTTTATCAAAAAACAGATCCTAGAGGTTGAGAAAATTCATAGTTAAAAGAATGTATTCCTTAGAAAAAACCAATTTCCAAAATTTCATCTTTGTATTTTACAAACAACTATAATTTTTTTATAGTGCATTATTCCATTTAGAATATGACTCCTATAGATCATATCCTTACATACAAATAAATTTGCATGCTACGCATCTCCGTTGTCGTTTAGGGCATAACTTCTCTCCTTTATGAGGTCACTCTACATTTATTTTATTCCTCCTTGAGTGGAAATTACTTTAAAACTATTATTTTCGACAACTCTAATCTATATGGAATATCCTCAATACTTTCAATGTAATTGACAACCCCAACTTATTTCACTTTTAGTAGGGTATCCCCTTATAATTTTTTCCATAACATCTATAACTCATTTCATTTTTAATTAATCATATTTGATATAATGCAATAGGAAACAATGCAATTTAACTCGTTTAAGAAAACATAATTTCCATATATGACTACATAATTGCCATATGTGACCATAGTCATGTAGACATGATTTAACCAATAGGAACAAATTCTCAATTCTATTTTTTGCATCCCTAGTTGCAAAATATTTGAAGAAAGGCCCATTGCATTGTTAGGGACTAGACACTAAATATGAAAGCACACAAATTAATAAGAAGACTTAGTTTATGATAAAACATGACTGCCATACGATTCTTTCTTAATGTTTAGCCCAAAAATAATGTTTTTGTATATTAAAACTAGTTTTGATTGTTTTTTCATTTCATGATCACAATCACTTGCAACATGATAAGAATAAGAAGACAAAATGTTGAAATCCAAAATTTTGAGATTTCATAAACATACTTAATACTTAATAACTATTCATTCTTGATCATTGTGTTAGATATTTACACCTTAAGGCATTTTTATATGAAAAATACTTTTCATTTGCCCACCTGTCATCACTATGTGCCATTAAATTATATGTTAGACAATCAGAGAATGTTTAATTGTTGGATAGGCAAAAGCAGTTAGAAAAAAAAGATTACGGTAGTCGGAAGGAAAGGACTATTACAGTTTACACCCTTATCGCCTTGCACACAAATTCGATCCCTCAGGAACGGTTTAACGCAGTGGATTGCAGGCTCTGGGGCTCCCCACCTTCACGAATAGTTTCTTCTTCACGCAGTGGATTGCGGGTTGTGGGGGCTCACCGACTGCGACCGTGAATTATTTTTATTTCTTGAAATCCAAATTGCAGATAATAGCAAACACTTTCCCTATAAACAAAACCATTGGAAAGAAATTTGTGTAGAAATTTTGAAACCATTTTATTGACAGAATGGGCTTAATCCGATAGCATCAAGACCATGATTTAGATACAAATGATATTGTCTTCCAGGTCCCATCAAGATACGAATGATATTCTCTTGCAGCTCTCATCACAGGGCACGATGAGCTGGATTTCGACTTTCTGGCGAATAAATTTGAAATAAATTTTGAGAGCTTGCTATTCTTTAGACTAATATATACACAAATGAAAAAGGCTACTGCGGGTACCTGGTTTTATCCAACCACTGAATTCCATAACTACTATGTTATCTAGAACCCTGTATATATATTGTATGCATATAGTGTTCAATTTATATATAACAAGTCAAAATATTTTAGCCACTGAATTCCACACCTAGCTGTTGTCTGAAATGTTGCATATTTGTTTGTTTATAATGTTTAATTTATATATAACTTATTAAAAGATTTAGATCTAATTTAAATAATTTATTGGGTAAGTTTAAATTTCGAGAAAAATATAATTATTTTATATATAATATTTATAAAATAATTGTATTTAAATTTATAAATTCATTCCGTTTCTTTAATATATATATTTTTCAAAGTTTCTCGCTTTAATATTAATAATACTTCGCATTTATGTAGGATGAGATGTCCATAAGAATTTTTATAACAACAAGGCCTTGGGCATTCCATATCCAGAAATGCAAGAAATGGAAATTTTCTCCAGCATGGAATGGGACAGCTGGGCAACTCAAGGTCGTCTCTTAAAAATGCCGCAATTGTCAGACTTCTTAAACAACAGCTTTAGAGCCCTTAGCCCCTGTTCAGAAGCGCCTGGTGAGCTGGTAAAAAAAAACTATATGATATACTACTTCATATACGATTACTCTGAAGATAAACAGAGATATCCAGTGCTTGCACCAGAATGTAAAATAAATGTTTAAGAGCAATTCACTGTGTACGTGAGGTTTGTACTTTCCATTTTCCCTCCCTCTCTCTCTCTCTCTCACTCTCTCACCCTCTCTCTCTCTCTCTCTCTCTCTCTCTCTCCCCCCTCTCTTTCGTCTTGTCTCCCTTTTTCTTTTATTTCTCTCTCTCTCTCTCTCTCTCTCTCCGTCTATCTCCTTGTCGCTCTCTCTATCTCTCTCCCTCCCTCTCTCTCCCCCGCCCCCCTATCTCCCTCCTCTCCCTCGCCCCCGTCTCTCTCTATCATCCCATTGCTCTCTCTCTCCCCGTCTCTTTGTCTCTCCCCCCCCTCTATCTCTTCCTCTCTCTCTCTCTCACCCCACCTCTCTATCTCTCACCTCTCCATCTCTCTCTCTCTCCCCCCTTCTCTCTCTCTCTCTACCCCTCTCTCTCTCTCTCTCTCCCCCTCTCACCCACTCTCTCTCTTTCACCCCTTTCTCTCTGTCTCTCACTATCTCTTTGTCTCTCTATTCCTGTCTCCCTTTGTCTCTCCCCCCCTCTATCTCTCACTCCCTCTCTCTCTCACCCCCCCTCTCCATCTCTCTCTCTTGCCCCCTATCTCTCTCTCTCTCCATTTCTCTCCCCCCCTTCTCTCTCTCTCTCTCTCTCTCCCTCACTCTCTCTCTCTCTCTCTCTCTCTCGCTCATCCCTTTCTCTCTCTCACACACTCCCTCTTTTGTCTCTCTATCCCTCTCTCTCTTTGTCTCTCCCCCCCCTCTCTCTCTCTCTCTCTCCCCCCCCACCTCTCTCTCTCTCTCTCTTACCCCCGCCCTTTCTCTCTAACCCCTCTCTCTCTCCCTCCATCCCCACCCCATCCCTCTCTCTCTCTCTCCCTTCCATCCCCCCTCTTGCTCTCTCTCTCTCCCTTCCTCTCTCTCTCTCTCTCTCTCTCTCGCCCCTCTCTCTCACACACACACACACAAGCCGCTCTCTCTCTCTCCCCCTCACTCTCTCGCTCTCTCTCTCCCTGCCACCCCTCTCTCTCTCTCTCTCTCCCTCTCTCTCTCTCTCTCTCTCTCTCTCTCTATATATATATATATATACCCCCCCTCTCATATATATATATACCTCCTTTGCCCCCCCGCCCTCCCCCCCGCCTCACCCCCCCGTCCCCCCCAACACACACTCCCTCTCTCTCTCCGTCCCTCTCTTCCTTGCCATCTCTCTCTCTCTCTCCCCCCATTATTATCATTATCGTTAAACGATTATTGTATCATTTCACATGAACAATCCGCATAATGTAGAAAAAAAAACATGTTATCAATTAAATATAAAAAATCATCATGTTATCTAAAAAGATACAATCATTATATCATCAAAGAAACAATAAACATATTATTATCATATAAAATATACAAAAGAAAAAAATACATACATAAACACATACATATTAGACATGCAAAAGATTTCAACATTATATTATGTTTCACTACAATTATTTCATCTAATTAGTAAAGGCACACCAAGATATGACATAAACAAACAAAAGAAACTATGACATAGCTCGGGCAGGTAACAAAGAAAGAGACAGTAAAAATAAAGATTAAAAAAAATAAAACATAAAAATTTAAGAACATTATATCTTAAAGCTAAACAACTAAAGAAAGATGGATGAGATACATTAGGGAATTTTACTCCAATATATGGAAACAAAACCAAAGAATAACACATGAATATAAAATAAATATAACAAATATGAGTGTTACTTATAGGTTAAGTGTTTGAACAAATCCAATAAGCTAAATATTTAAAGATATAATAAAATTATGGAAAAGTAGGTATAAGGCAAGAAAGATGAACGTGAAAGACAACGTACCCAAATATGATTCAACGTACGAATTTTCCCCATTGAACAACAAAAATACCAAATATGATTAAACGTACAAATTTTCCCTATTGAACAACAAAATAGCAAATATGATTCAACGTACTAATATCAGATATCAAATATGATTTTGTTTGTTGGTATGCTTCATTAAACACCGACTGTTGTTTGTTGGTATGCCTCATTAAACTTGCTCAAAAGACTGTTCCGCGCAAGGTTGGGAAAGGAGACATTTGATAAGACTTAGATTTCCATTTTTCAAGATAAGATTTAGATTGCCAGGTTGAAGTAAATGATAATTGAAAGGCTAAAGTAAATGATAAGTGAAATGTGCGCTTAGAATTAGAAAATAAAAATATTGAAACTGTAGCAACAATAATAATGATAATGGAGCCACTATTTTTATAATACAAAAGTGAAAGCAAAAAAGGTTGCATCAACCACAAATACAAAAATACAAGAGCGTGGTTTGGGATGTGAGAGAGAATTAATGAGCGTTTTGATAATGAGAGACAGGCTCCTACATAATGATGGCTTAACTGCGAATGCCTGGAAAATAACTATGTCCACTATTAATTATTCAATATAGCTTAACTGCAGAAACGTGTAAATGAGTTATGGTTTAAAGGTTCACCGCATGGTTGGACTTCGTTATTTTAAGATGAGGGAGGTTCGAAGATATGGTTGACTTCTGTTATTTTAAGATCGTGGCAAGAAGATCGAAAGAAAGGTAAATGAGATCAGTAAGGTATAAGAAGATTGGAAAACGTAAACTAGATATATAACATTCACATATATAAAATTTAAAGAAAAGTAAAATTAAAAAGGAAAATCGAAACATAAAAATTAAAAAGAATTAATGGGATTGGGTAGCCAGAACAGAACAGAACAATTAAAGATTAAAGATCAAACGACATAGTAGATTAATGCAATTAGGAATCCGAAGGTCAATTGCAGGAGTGACAGATTGATATGGTGGGTCATGAGTTTGGGCTTCGACGAGGAAGGACAAGAACATTGAAAATTCAATTATACTATAAACCAAGAATATAAAATAAATACAAGAAACACATACTGCAATAAAGATTCTTCCTGTTCTTTTTCTTTCTATATCGTAAACACCTCACACAACGTTTTTTTTCATTCGTCCGTGCATCCATCCCTTCTCCGATGGTCAATTCGCCCATTCTATCAAAAACTACGTACGTTGCATCTAATGCTGCCTCTATCAAAAGCGTCAACAGACAAAGACCCACAAGAACGACGAGATAAAAACACTTCCACTCAGAGTTACAGAGAAAACATTTCCAATGCACATACGACAAAATTAGCTGCAAATACAAATACAGATGATACAGATGATAGAAGAAGATGATGATACAGATGATAGAAGAAGAATATGAACTATTCGTTGAGAGGCAGCCCCACACATATATATATATAGATTCCATCAAGAAAAATCTTGATGGACCGTTAAAAGGAGCGGATCACAGCTTACCACCACAACGTCTATAACCAAAAAAAATCTTGAAATGCTTTTCAAGAAAGTCTTTCCACGTCCACATCATCGGGTGGGTTTTCAAAAATTTTGAATGTTGCCACTTGAATTTGAATTTAAGGTGGAACCTCTGAATTCGGTAATAATAAGTACTTTATTAATATTAAGTACTTTCTGGTCCTCTGCCTTCTGCTGTCAGCAATTAGGTGTGCGTTCCTCCACTGTTTTGTTTCTTCCATCAATTTCGATGGTGCATTCAAATGCAGTAACACCGGGAGAATACGAAGAGGGTTCAATTCATGGGAGACCTAGGAGTGCCGATGTCTTCCTGGGTTTAGCAGTTACGCAATTTAATTTAAGTGTAATTAATATTTATGAAAGATTAGGTTAATTGGGTGAATTAAAAAATAATTGAATTACAAAAAATAAAACACAAAGCTAGTAATCCCATAAATATTTGTTATTACAATAATTTAACTCAGTTACAATCCCGCCTACTAGAGTGGACTAGAATGGACTTGGGTGGCTTCTATTCTAAGTCTAAATTATATTTATTCTTTACTAATATATATCTATTTTATTTTAGTTGAAGTGGAATCACGATCACAATCAAAATGTAATGTTTCTTTTTTAATTAAATGGTTTTTAATTATATTTACACCAAAGGTGTTACATTGGAAGAATTCCACTGACCATCACAAGCAACATTTTCATTTTCTACCGTCTGCTTCCGGGCAGGCCGCTGTTGTTGTTTTAAGTCGTTGATCTACAGACATCCGTGTCATCGACCTGGGCGAGATGTATATTTCTCCGCTCTCCCTTTGTTACCGTTGCCGCGGATGTCACATGGATGTTTCCATTTTCACAGAGTGGCTTCTCTATTATTAGCTTGCCGCTTAACGATTAGTATGTAACATTCCTCTTTTTTCTTGTGACGCCCGTGGAACATTCTTATTTTTCTCGTGACGTCCGTGCAACATTCCTCTTCGCTTCCGCGTCTAAGAAAGCCAGAACGGAATCAAGAACAGCTTTAAGAGAGTGTCTTTTAAAATGCTTAGCTGAGAAGTCCTGAGGTTGCAGGAGGAAAGCAGGTAGGAACAGGCCGTTTCTTGCCTCGCTTACGCTCATATGACTATCCCCTTGGATAGAACCTGCAGCGGCAGCTTTCTGCACCTGCAGGGAGTACGCCCAGCACGAGCTTATATTGGCCTTGGCCTTTCTCCTAAGCTCACAGCAACAGCTCGACCAGTAGAACTTGGTGCTAAGACTAGCCCTTCCCCCACTATATTGCAAGTATGGGATCGGTTTCCTGCAACTAATTCCATGGCGTTGTTGCGGCCTCCTCAAGATGGCAATTCGAGTAACACATACCCCTCCTTGGCCTCTTCTCCTTTCCTTCTCAGTAAGGCAACGCAGAGGTTTTTTGACGAGACGAGAACGTTAAAGGCGAGCATGGACATTTTTTCTGTTAAAGATCATGAGAAATTGGGTAGCTCCCCTAATGTAGTCAAATTATACACCAGTCCCATAGGTGGTGCGGGAGTTATCAAGAACGACAACAAAACGGTTTTCGTAGGTCTTAATGCTATGGAGTCTGTTGACGATGATGCCTCCAGTCCCGCGCCATTAAGAGAACTGCAGTTTCTTCGATTCCGTGGAAGCTGCCATTCAATATATAAAGTTTTGCTGACCATGGAGAGCAATTAATTACATGACCTAACCAACCGATGTCAAAAGCTGAAATGATATTTATGAACTGTTTTTGTGGGAATCCATTCTCTATACCTTGTTTTCGTGATGTACCGCAACCAATTAGGTATTGAATGGAGGAAGGCGACTTTTTTTCTTTTCATTACCGCGTTCTAGCGGTAGAAGAGATGCTTTTCTTTTGTTTTTGGTCGTGAAATTAACCTATTGATTGCGTAAGACTTCGTAGCACACCGCACCCTAATTCAAATATACATACACACAAAATTTAGAGGCATCGTACCCTAATTATATATACAACAAAGAAACCAATGGGCTTTGACAAAATATGTATATATCCTTATAATATGCTCAATATGGCCATGTTGTATATACATCGTGAAAAACCTCATTTATATATTTGTTGTGTTTGCTCCAATTGAATAAAAGAATCCAGTCAACCTATGACCAACCTCTCTGCATTGCAGCGAAGTGTATCGTACACACAATATATGTACAAAAAGAAATCATTGGCTATAGTCGTTCATAAACATTGAATTCTATAACACAACTTTAACAAAAAATGACCTCAAGAAGAATGTGAATGCATGTGATGCGTACTTGGCAGCCAAATTATCGATGATAATACCGTAGTGAGCTCGCTTTTCAAAACAATATTTATCAAATAGCTTGTACAACCCTACAAGGCACGCTATTTAGAAGTCGTCGGTTTTAGTTATCACAGATATTGCATCACCGTTATTTCCGGAGTTGCAATCGTTATCAAAACCGTACACCAACTCGTATTTTTATCGGGTTTTTATGGAAATATTTAAAATGTCGTCTAAAACGAGTGGAGATGAAATCGAAATTATTTTTTTATTTAGAGTGATTTTTCCATTTGAAATTAGAACCTATCCGGGACATTTTTATTTTTAATTTATGATTTGATTTCTTCAGTGAAGCAAAGCCATATGCGAATCTATACATTTTAAAGTAAGGAGCAGGTTTATGGGATGTTCAATATACTTGAATTTAAAAAATATATATCACCAGAATGTTCAATATCCTTGGTTTGCCACAAGTATAATCTTTCATAGCTATAAAAATTTAGTGAAAACCATATTAAAATTTTGACTGGTACTCTGTAATGAAAACCATTAAAATTTAGACTTTACTATGTGAAAAGTGTAACTTCTAATGGAAATGAACAAATTTCATACTTTATGGAATTAATTTTAAGAGTTAAAGAATTTCTAATTAGTCTTATCAATTCCATTAATGATGGTGATTGGTTTTTCGTAATGGTGCTTAATTCTGGGAAGCATGGAGTACCTTTGAAATAGTTTTAAAAATTCCGTTAACGATGGTGATTGGTTTTTTTAATGATGAGCTGGAGCTGGAGCTGATTCTTTGGAGTGACGGACTTTTGAATTGTATGCTTTTGGTTTGCATTTTATTTCGTGTGTCCAAATGGTTTTGTTTTATCTCCACTTTTTTGAATAGCCGAAGTTGTTCAGATTTGTGATGCATTTCATATGGATATATGAATATGTGTAACTCCCCACACAGAAGAAAATTATTTAATAGAGTTATCGAAAATATGTATTCACCAAACAAAATCCCTCATTACGTGGCTTAAATTCCACAATTACTTGCTCCTGTTTATCTAAATTCATAAACATATATTGGGGAGAGGATCTTCTCAGTTCTTCTATACCTTCCGTGTATTCTTGCACCTTTAGGGGAAACTTCTAGTTATTCTTTAATAATATATATCTTATTTTATTTTAGTTGAAGTGGAAATGTAAAATTTCTTTTCTAATTAAATCGTTTTTTCTTAAAAAAAATATAGAGAATTGTAAATGATATAATAATTATGATAAAGGTTTATTAAAGTAAAATTTTATTGAAAATTTAAATAAGGGTTTTGAAATTTTTAATTTTTGATGTAAAATAAGAAGTTAAGAAAATTCAAATTATTGTTAATAATTTGAAATTACATTTTAATAAGGTTGTGTATAGAAAATGTTTCAAGTGAAAAGTGATTTTTTCTATTTTCAACTTATTCAAAGTCACGCTAATCACTAATATTTGACTTTGCAAGAACTCAACTTCACAATTTTAATTGTTATGGTATTTTATTTCAAAACTTTAAATTAATACTATATTTATATATTTTTATAATAACAATTATTTTTTTTAATTCTTTGTACAATCTACCCTGTAACTCTGAAGGCTTATTCTACAACCTACTCTATATATTTTTATAATAACAATTATTTTTTTAAAATATTTTGTACAACCCACCCTACAACCCTGAAGGCTCATTCTACAACTCACCCTGTATGACAATATGTGTAAGTTCGTCCCTCTGTTCGTGTCCCTTTAAAATTAAAATTATGTTCTAAACAAAAAATTAATGTGCACTATAATTTAAAAAAATGAATATATTCTAAAGTAATTAAAAGTAAAAAAAATGTGTGAATGAGATGTTTAAATCTTTTATTTTTCAAAAATATTTAAATAAAGTATTTCAAGATTTATGTTAACTAATTTATGTGGATATCAACTTCATATATTTATATATATATATAAAAATAAGTTTTAAAATTTTTTATTTGGTCCTATATATACTCTATTTAGTGTTCAAAAATACAATTTAAACAATGAAAAATAATACATTCTATCTTCCACTCTAAAAACGTTTCATTGTATTTTGCACCTGAAGAAATTTGTGTTTGTAAGTGATGCTTTCATGTCATATGTACTTCCACTCTAAAAACGTTTCATTATATTTTGCACCTGAAGAAATTTGTGTTGGAAGTGATGCTTTCATTTCATATGTACATGAAGAAATTCGTGTTGGAAGTAATGCTTCCATGTCATATGTAAGTGTCATCATGGAGTCCCAAGGTGTCAATTTATAAGTTGTCGATTCCTATGTTAAGCACTGGAATTGTGTATTGTGTCATGTCTGAGCCATCAAAATTTGTGTTGGAAGTGATGCTTCCATGTCATATGTAGGTGAAGAAATTTGTGTTGGAAGTAATGCTTCCATGTCATATGTAAGTGTCATTGTGAGTCCCAAGGTGTCAATCTATAAGTTGTTGATTCCTATGTTATGAATTGGAATTGTGTATTATGTCATGTCTGAGCCATCATTTGTCGAATTCAATTTTCTATGTACTATATATTGTAACTATTGTGATTAATAAAAAAACAGTGTGTGCTTGTTGTGTGCAACCATTGTCTCTAGCTCTCTTCATATATTATAAATTTCATTTCTTTTGGCTCATGTTAGATCCGTACTTAAGATGGATCTATGCTCGTTAGGTAGAATACCCTAAAGAAGGGTTTATGCAAAAATCTAAATTCTACACCTCGAATCAATTTAGTCATTCCAAGAACTATTGATATTTCCACATTCTCTTCATAGTTTTGGTGAACTTATGGTTTTTCTACTTCACTTGAAATTTAAAATTTATGACTTTTATAGCACAATTTTTTGCATAATCAAATCTCCATTACTAAATATTTTGGTATATATTTAATTAGTGAATGGATATTTGGGATAATGAAAAAATTAGTTTTTTTTTTCTTAAATACATAACATTTTAATCTTATTTATATATATAAAAAACATACTAGATATCAATTTAATGTTACATATAATAGGATCAAAATAGGCTGATAATAATTTTTTTAATTTTTTTTCCATAAGTTAATCAAAGTTTGATTTATACTAACTAGCTTTTTAATATTAATTTAAATTTACTTGAAAATAAATGTAAATTTAAATATAATTTTTTTTTTAAATATATTCTTATTTAAATAATATATAAATTTTAATTTTATATTTGTTATTTTAATTTTATTATAAAATTAACATTAAAATAAATTAAATTAAATGTTAAAAATATGTTTTATATATTAAGCTCTTCTCAACTAAATTCTTTCTATACTAGGTGAAACATTCTTTTAAGTTAAATACGTAATTTTGAATGAAAATTTAAATATTTTTTGTTTGTTAAAGTATTGTGATTTGTGGAATTAACCTATGATTTAAGAAAGTATGACTGATTTAGGTGTTCCCTTTCCCTGTTTCAGGGGTATGCTAGTATTACAAGGTTACCAGAGAAGCACTAATTCTTATATCTCTTTATTTCTATCTTAACACATTAAATATAATTGATAGTCTTCATTACTAGCAAAATTACTCTTTTAAGTTTTATTTTGTTTTAATTGAAAGTCACAAGTTTTACAATATGATGTTATATTTTACCCATTTTTAAATGAGTTATTTTACCCATTTTCAATACTAATTTAATGTGTAGTATAATTAATAGACAAAAATGATTTTTTCACATTGTTTTGGGTTAATTTTAACTAAAATTTGGTAAAGATATTTAAAAGCTTGAGTTTAAGTTGTTTAATACATCAAATTATAGTGTCCTGGGGATTAAATCTATTTATACATTCAAATTATATTTTAAACAAAAAATAATCGTAATCTTGTTCGAAACTGAATCCCCAAATTCTAGTGAAAAATTTCATTTCATCAATAAGTTAAACACTACCTTAATTTAATATGATTTGCTAACTCAAATTAAAGATAAGAAGTAAACTTAATTTATAAGTTTACGGAAATATAGTCCGTTTAAATCTTATATTGCTAATTTATATATGTATAAAGATTTTTTTTTCTATATAGTTTAGTCCTTGTGCTTTTAAAGAAGTTTCTACTTTTTTCTTCTAATTTTAGATATATTTTGTCCATGTTTTTTTTTTTTTTTTTATACAATATCTAATGACTAACATTTTATCAAAAAATGTATCCTGCAGGTTGAGAAAATTCATAGTTAAAAGAATGTATTCCTTAGAAAAAACCACTTTCCAAAATTTCATCTTTGTATTTTACAAACAACTATAATTTTTTTCTAGTGCATTATTCCATTTAGAATATGATTCCTATAGATCATATCCTTACATACAAATAAATTTGCATGCTACGCATTTCCATTGTCGTTTAGGGCATAACTTCTCTCCTTTATGAGCTCACTCTACATTTATTTTATTCCTCCCCGAGTGGAAATTACTTTAAAACTATTATTTTCTTTATTAACCCTAATCTATATGGAATATCCCTCAATACTTAATGGTAATTGACAACCCTAACTTATTTCACTTTCAAAGAGGGTATCCACCTTAAAAACTATTTTCGATAACCTCTAATCTATATGGAATATCCTCAATACTTTCAATGTAATTGACAACCCCAACTTATTTCACTTTTAGTAGGGTATCCCCTTATAATTTTTTCCATAACATCTATAACTCATTTCATTTTTAAATAATCATATTTGATATAATGCAACAGGTAACAATGCAATTTAACTCGTTTAAGAAAACATAATTTCCATATATGACTACATAATTGCCATATGTGACCATAGTCATCTGTAGACATGATTTAACCAATAGGAACCAATTCTCAATTCTACTTTTTGCATCCCTAGTTACAAAATATATAGAAATATCTTAGATTGCATTGTTAGGGACTAGACACTAAATATGAAAGCACACAAATTAATAAGAAGACTTTATTTTATGATAAAATACACTGCTACATGATTATTTCTTAATGTTTAGCCCAAAAATAATGTTTTTATATATTAAAATTAGTTTTGATTGTTTTTTCATTTCATGATCACAATCACTTGCAACATGATAAGAATAAGAAGACAAAATGTTGAAATCCAAAATTTTGAGATTTTGTAAAACATACTCTACACTTAATAACTATTCATTCTTGATCATTGTGTTAAATATTTACGCCTTACAGCATTTTTATATGAAAATACTTTTCATTTGCCCACCCGTCATCACTATGTGCCATTAAATTATATGTTAGACAATCAAAGAATTTTTAATTTTTGACAAGAAAAAGTGCTTAGAAAAAAAATATTACGTGGTCGGAAGCGAGGGTGACTAATCAAAATTTTAATTCTTTATCGCCTTTGTACACAAATTCGATCCTCATGAACGGCGAACGCAAGGATTGCAGGCCCTGGGGCTCCCCACCTTCACGAATAGTTTCTTCTTCATGCAGTGGATTGCGGGTTGTGGGGGCTCACCGAATACGACCGCGAATTATTTTTATTTCCTGAAATCCAAATTGCAGATAATAGCAGACACTTTCCCTATAAACAAAACCATTGGAAAGAAATTTGTGTAGAAATTTTGAAACCATTTTATTGACAGAATGGGCTTAATCTGATAGCATCAAGACCGTGATTTAGATACAAATGATATTGTCTTGCAGGTCCCATCAAGATACGAATGATATTCTCTTGCAGCTCTCATCACAGGGCACGATGAGCTGGATTTCGACTTTCTGGCGAATAAATTTGAAATAAATTTTGAGAGCTTGCTATTCTTTAGACTAATATATACGCAAATGAAAAAGGCTACTGCGGGTACCTGGTTTTATCCAACCACTGAATTCCATAACTACTGTGTTATCTAGAACCCTCTATATATATTGTATGCATATAGTGTTCAATTTATATATAACAAGTCAAAATATTTTAGCCACTGAATTCCACACCTAGGTGTTGTCTGAAATGTTGCATATTTGTTTGTTTATAATGTTTAATTTATATATAACCTATTAAAAGATTTAGATCTAATTTAAATTATTTATTGGGTAAGTTTAAATTTCGAGAAAAATTATAATTATTTTATATATAATATTTATAAAATAATTGTATTTAAATTTATAAATTCATTCCAGTTTTAATATATATATATATCAAAGTTTGGCTTTTTAATATTAATAATACTTGCAGATTTATGGTGGATGAGATGTCCATAAGAATTTTTATAACAACAAGGCCTTGGGCATTCCATATCCAGAAATGCAAGAAATGGAAATTTTCTCCAGCATGGAATGGGACACAGGGGCAACTCAAGGTTGTCTTCAAAATGTCAGCGCAATTGTCGTACTTTAAACAACAAATTTTTGTAGCCCTTAGCCCTCGTCGTGGGCGCCGTGAGCCGGTAAAAACTATATGATATACTACTTCATATACGATTACTCTGAAGATAAACAGAGATATCCAGTGCCTGCACCAGAATCTAAAATAAATGTTTAAGAGCAATTCACTATGTACGTGAGGTTTGTACTTGCCATTTTCCCTCCCTCTCTCTCTCTCTCTCTCTCACTCTCTCTCAACACCCTCTCTCTCTCTCTAGCTCTCTCTCCCCCTCTCTCTTTGTCTTTGTCTCCCTTTTTATTTATTTTCTCTCTCTCTCTCTCTCTCTCTCTCTCTAGCTCCACCTATCTTTGTCGCTATCTCTCTATCTCTCCCTCCCTCTCTCTCTCTCTCTCTATCTCTCTTTCTCCTGCCTCTCTCTATCATCCCATTGCTCTCTCTCTCTCTCCCCCGTCTCTTGTCTCTCCCCCCCTCATCTCTCTCCCTCTCTCTCTCTCTCAACCCACCTCTCTATCTCACCCCTCCATCTCTCTCTCTCTCTCTCTCTCTCTCTCTCTCTCTCTCTCTACCCTTTCTCTTTTTCTCTCCCCCTCTCACCCACTCTCTCTCTCTCTACCATCCCTTTCTCCCTCGCTCTCTCACTATCTTTCGTCTCTCTCATTCCCCGTCTTTCCCTTTGTCTCTCCCCCCCTATCTCTCACTCCCCTCTCTCACCCCTCTCCATCTCTCTTTCCCCCTATCTCTCTCTCCCCCCATTTCTCTCCCCCCTTCTCTCTCTCTCCCTCTCCCCCCCACTCTCTCTCTCTCTCTCTCTCTCATCCCTTTCTCTCTGTCACACACTCTCTTTTTGTCTCTCTATCCCCCTCTCTCTTTGTCTCTCCCCCCACCCCTCTCTCTCTCTCTCTCCCCCCCACCTCTCTCTCTTTCTCTCCCCTTCCATCTTGCTCTCTCTCTCTCTACCCCTCCATTACACCCCCTCTCTCTCTCCTCCCCCTATCTCTCGCCTTTCTCTCTCCCTCTCCCCCCCTCTCTCTTTCCATCTCTCTCTCTCTCTCTCTCTCTCTCTATATATATATATATATACCCCCCCTCTCATATATATATATACCCCCTTCTCTCTCTCTCCCCCCCCCCGACCCCCCAACACACACTCCCTCTCTCTCTCCGTCCCTCTCTTCCTTGCCATCTCTCACTCTCTCTCCCCCCATTATTATCATTATCGTTAAACGATTATTGTATCATTTCACATGAACAATCCGCATAATGTAGAAAAAAAAACATGTTATCAATTAAATATAAAAAATCATCATATTATCTAAAAAGATACAATCATTATATCATCAAAGAAACAATAAACATATTATTATCATATAAAATATACAAAAGAAAAAAAATACATACATAAACACATACATATTAGACATGCAAAAAATTTCAACATTATATTATGTTTCACTACAATTATTTCATCTAATTAGTAAAGGCACACCAAGATATGACATAAACAAACAAAAGAAACTATGACATAGATCGGGCAGGTAACAAAGAAAGAGACATAGTAAAAATAAAGATAAAAAAAAATAAAACATAAAAATTTAAGAATATTATATCTTAAAGCTAGACAACTAGAGAAAGATGGATGAGATACATTAGGGAATTTTACTCCAATATATGGAAACAAAACCAAAGAATAACACATGAATGTAAAATAAATATAACAAATATGAGTGTTACTTATAGGTTAAGTGTTTGAACAAATCCAATAAGCTAAATATTTAAAGATATAATAAAATTATGGAAAAATAGGTATAAGGCAAGAAAGATGAACGTGAAAGACAACGTACGATTTTCCAGTTGAGGAAAATACCAAATATGATTCAACGTACGAATTTTCCCCATTGAACAACAAAAATACCAAATATGATTAAACGTACAAATTTTCCCTATTGAACAACAAAATAGCAAATATGATTCAACGTACTAATATCAGATATCAAATATTATTTTGTTTGTTGGGATGCTTCATTAAACTTTCTCAACAGACTGTTGTTTGTTGGTATGCCTCATTAAACTTGCTCAAAAGACTGTTCCGCACAAGGTTGGGAAAGGAGACATTTGATAAGACTTAGATTTCCATTTTTCAAGATAAGATTTAGACTGCCAGGTTGAAGTAAATGATAATTGAAAGGCTAAAGTAAATGATAAGTGAAATGTGCGCTTAGAATTAGAAAATAAAAATATTGAAACTGTAGCAACAATAATAATGATAATGGAGCCACTATTTTTATAATACAAAAGTGAAAGCAAAAGCGGCTAGATCAACCACAAATACAAAATACAGAGCGGATTTGGGATGTGTGAGAGAGAATTAATGAGCG
This sequence comes from Pinus albicaulis, assembly GCA_034641835.2. Taxonomy (NCBI): domain Eukaryota; kingdom Viridiplantae; phylum Streptophyta; class Pinopsida; order Pinales; family Pinaceae; genus Pinus; species Pinus albicaulis. The sequence goes on from CM076582.1 coordinate 430,751,746, forward strand.
TTTTGATAATGAGAGACAGGCTCATACATAATGATGGCTTAACTGCGAATTCCTGGAAAATAACTATGTCCACTATGAATTATTCAATATAGCTTAACTGCACAAACGTGTAAATGACTTATGGTTTAAAGGTTCAACAGATGGTTGACTTCGTTATTTTAAGATGAGGGAGGTTGAGCATATGGTTGACTTCGTTATTTTAAGATCAGGGCAAGAAGATCGAAAGAAAGGTAAATGAGATCAGGGCAAGAAGATCGAAAGAAAGGTAAATGAGATCAGGGCAGGGCAAGAAGATTGGAAAAAACGTAAACTAGATATAACATTCACATATATAAAATCGAAAGAAAAGTAAAAATTAAAAAGAAAAGTAAAAATTAAAAGGAAAATCGAAAGAAACGTAAAAATTAAAAAGAATTAATGGGATTGGGTAGCCAGAACAGAACAGAGCAATTAAAGATTAAAGATCAAAGGACATAGTAGATTAATGCAATTAGGAATCCGAAGGTCAATTGCAGGAGTGACAGATTGATATGGTGGGTCATGAGTTTGGGCTTTGACGAGGAAGGACAAGAACATTGAAAATTCAATTATACTATAAACTGAAGAATATAAAATAAATACAAGAAACACATACCTGCAACAAAGATTCTCTGGTTCCTTCCTTCTCTCTACCGTAAACACCTCACACAACGTCTTTCATTCGTCCATGCATCCATCCCTTCTCGCTGATGGTCAATTCAGTCATCTCTATCAAAAACTACAGACGTCAATTCAGTCGTCTCTATCAAAAGCTACAGACAAAGACCCACAAGAACGACGAGATAAAAACACTTCCACTCAGAGTTACAGAGAAAACACTTCCAATGCACATACGACAAAATTAGCTGCAAATACAAATACAAATGATATAGATGATAGAAGAAGATGATGATACAGATGATAGAAGAAGAATATGAACTATTTGTTGAGAGGCAGCCCCACACACATATATATAGATTCCCTCAAGAAAAAGCTTGATGGACCGTTAAAAGGAGCGGATCACAGCTTACCACCACAACGTCTATAACCAAAAAAAATCTTGAAATGCTTTTCAAGAAAGTCTTTCCACGTCCACATCATCTGGTGGGTTTTCTTAAATTTTGAATGTTGCCGCTTGAATTTGAATTTAAGGTGGAACCTCTAAATTCGGTAATAATAAGTACTTTATTAATATTAAGTACTTTCTGGTCCTCTGCCTTCTGCTGTCAGTAATTAGGTGTGCGTTCCTCCACTGTTTTGTTTCTTCCATCAATTTCGATGGTGCATTCAAATGCAGTAACACCGGGAGAATACGAAGAGGGTTCGATTCATGGGAGACCCAGGAGTGCCGATGTCTTCCTGGGTTTAGCAGTTACACAATTTAATTTAAGTGTAATTAATATTTATGAAAGATTAGGTTAATTGGGTGAATTAAAAAATAATTGAATTACAAAAAATAAAACACAAAGCTAGTAATCCCATAAATATCTGTTATTACAATAATTTAACTCAATTACAATCGCGCGTGGGAGAGTGGACTAGAATGGACTTGGGTGGCTTCTGTTCTGAGTCTAAATTATATTTATTCTTTACTAATATATATCTATTTTATTTTAGTTGAAATGGAATCACGATCACAATCAAAATGTAATGTTTCTTTTTTAATTAAATGGTTTTTAAATTATATTTACACCCCAAAATGTTATATTGGAAGAATTCCATTAGACCATCGTCAACATTTTCATTTCTCTCTTTTTCCGTTCGGGCATGTATTTTCATTGTTTTAAGCCGTTGATCTATGACATCCGTGTCACTCCCACTCCAGTTAGACAGATATTTCCGCCTCCCTCTGTTACCGTTGCCGCGGATGCCGGATGGATGTTTCCATTTTGCAGGAGTGGCTTCTCTATTAATAGCTCGCCGCTTACACGATTACTATGTGCAACATTCCTCTTTTTCTTGTGACGCCTGTGGAACATTCCTATTTTTCTCGTGACGTCTGTGCAACATTCCTCTTCTGCTCTGCGTCCAAGAAAGCCAAGAACGGAATCAAGAAACAACCCCAGAGAGGCCTCGGTGTTGCAGGAGGAAAGCAGGCAGGAACAGGTCGTTACTTGCCTCGCTTACGCTCATATGACTATCCCTTGGATAGAACGTGAGCACGGGGCAACACACCGCAGGGAGGCGCCCGACGAGCTTATATTGGCCTCGCCTTTCTCCCAAGCTCGATGCCATCAAAGCCAAGTAGAACTTGGTGCTAAGACTAGCCCTTCCCCCACTATATTGCAACGATGGGATCGGTTTCCTGCAACTAATTCCATGGCATTGTTGCGGCCTCCTCAAGATGGCAATTCGAGTAACACATACCCCTCCTTGGCCTCTTCTCCTTTCCTTCTCAGTAAGGCAACGCAGAGGTTTTTTGACGAGACGAGAACGTTAAAGTAGCATGGACTTTTTTTCTCGTTAAAGATCATGAGAAATTGGGTAGCTCTTAATGTAGTCAAATTATACACCAAATTTGCATAGGTGGTGCGGGAGTTATCAAGAACGACAACAAAACGGTTTTCATAGGTCTTAATGCTATGGAGTATGTTGACGATGATGCCTCCAGTCCCGCGCCATTAAGAGAACTGCAGTTTCTTCGATTCCAGGTGGGTTTTCATTCAATAATATAGTAAGTTTTATTAACGTTGAGAGCAATTAATTACATGACCTAATCAATTGTCAAAAGCTGAAATGATATATTTATGAATCTGTTCATGGGAATCGATTCTCTGTACCTTGTTTTCAGGACCGTCTGTAACCAGTTAGGCATTGAATGGAGGAAGGCGACTTCTTTTCATTTTCATTACTGCGTTCTAGCGGTAGAAGAGATGCTTTTCTTGGTTTTGGTCGTGAAATTAACTCATTGATTGCAGAAGACTTCAGAGTACACTCCTGCACTCCTAATTCAAATATATACACACAAAAATTTAGAGTATTGCACTCCTAATTATATATACAACAAAAGAAACCAATGGGCTGGACAATATGTATATATCCTTATAATATGCTCAATATGGCCATGTTGTATATACATTGTGCAAAACCTCATTTATATATTTGTTGTGTTTGCTCCAATTGAATAAAAGAATCCAGTCAACCTATGACCAACCTCTCTGCATTGCAGCGAAGTGTATCGTACACACAATATATGTACAAAAAGAAATCATTGGCTATAGTCATTCATAAACATTGAATTCTATAACACAACTTTAACAGAAAATGACCTCAAGAACAATGTGAATGCATGTGATGCAGAATGGAAGCCAGTCCATTGATGATAACAGCTCAGAGGAGCTCTCTTCTTTTCAAAACAATATGTATCAAATAGCTTGGTGTCAACCAAACAAGGTACGTCGTTTAGAAGCTGGCCGGTTTTAGTTATCACAGATATTGCATCACTGTTATTTCTAGAGTTGCACTGTTATCAAAACCAGTAATGTCTCAAATTTTTATTCGGGTTTTTATGGGAAATATTTAAAATGACTCTGGGAAACGAGTGGAGATGAACTGAAATTATTTTTTTATTTAGAGTGATTTTTCCATTTGAAATTAGGAACTTGTCTGACATTTTTATTTTTAATTTATGATTTGATTTCTTCTGTGAAGCAAAGCCATATGCGAATCTATACATTTTAAAGTAAGGAGCAGGTTTATGGGATGTTCAATATACTTGAATTTAAAAAATATATATCACCAGAATGTTCAATATCCTTGTTTTGACACAAGTATAATCTTTCATAGCTATAAAAATTTAGTGAAAACCATATTAAAATTTTGACTGGTACTCTGTAATGAGAACCATTAAAATTTAGACTTTACTATGTGAAAAGTGTAACATCTAATGGAAATGAACAAATTTCATACTTTATGGAATTAATTTTAAGAGTTTAAGAATTTCTAATTAGTCTTATAAATTCCATTAATGATGGTGATTGGTTTTTCGTAATGGTGCTTAATTCTGGGAAGCATGGAGTACCTTCGAAATAGTTTTAAAAATTCCGTTAACGATGGTGATTGGTTTTTCTAATGATGAGTTGGAGCTGGAGCTGATTCTTTGGAGTGAAGGACTTTTGAATTGTATGCTTTTGGTTTGCATTTTATTTCGTGTGTCCAGATGGATTTGTTTTATCTCCACTTTTTTGAATAGCCGAATTTGTTCAGATTTGTGATGCATTTCATATGGATATATGAATATGTGTAACTCCCCACACAGAAGAAAATTATTTAATAGAGTTATCGAAAATATGTATTCACCAAACAAAATCCCTCATTACGTGGCTTAAATTCCACAATTACTTGCTCCTGTTTATCTAAATTCATAAAGATATATTGGGGAGAGGATCTTCTCAGTTCTTCTATACCTTCGGTGTATTCTTGCACCTTTAGGGGAAACTTCTAGTTATTCTTTAATAATATATATCTTATTTTATTTTAGTTGAAGTGGAAATGTAAAATTTTTTTTCTAATTAAATCGTTTTTTCCTAAAAAAAAGATAGAGAATTGTAAATGATATAATAATTATGATAAAGGTTTATTAAAGTAAAATTTGATTGAAAATTTAAATAAGGGTTTTGAAATTTTTAATTTTTGATGTAAAATAAGAAGTTAAAAAATTCAAATTATTGTTAATAATTTGAAATTACATTTTAATAAGGTTGTGTATAGAAAATGTTTCAAGTGAAAAGTGATTTTTTCTATTTTCAACTTATTCAAAGTCACGTAAATCATTGTATTTGACTTTCTAAATAACTCAACTTCACAATTTTAACTGTTATGGTATTTTATTTCAAAACTTTAAATTAATACTATATTTATATATTTTTATAATAACAATTATTTTTTTTAATTCTTTGTACAATCTACCCTGTAACTCTGAAGGCTTATTCTACAACCTACTCTATATATTTTTATAATAACAATTATTTTTTTAAAATATTTTGTACAACCCACCCTACAACCCTAAAGGCTCATTCTACAACTCACCCAGTATGACAATATGTGTAAGTTCGTCCCTCTGTTCCTGTCCCTTTAAAATTAAAATTATGTTCTAAATAGAAAATTAATGTGCACTATAATTTAAAAAAATGAATATATTCTAAAGTAATTAAAAGTAAAAAAATGTGTGAATGAGATGTTTAAATCTTTTATTTTTCAAAAATATTTCAACAAAATATTTAAATAAAGTATTTCAAGATTTATGTTAACTAATTTATGTGGATATCAACTTCATATATTTATATATATATATATATATATATATAAATAAGTTTTAAAAATTTTTATTTGGTCCTATATATACTCTATTTAGTGTTCAAAAATACAATTTAAACAATGAAAAATAATACATTCTATCTTCCACTCTAAAAACGTTTCATTGTATTTTGCACCTGAAGAAATTTGTGTTGGAAGTGATGCTTTCATGTCAAATGTACTTCCACTCTAAAAACGTTTCATTATATTTTGCACCTGAAGAAATTTGTGTTGGAAGTAATGCTTCCATGTCATAAGTGTCATTGTGAGTCCCAAGGTGTCAATCTATAAGTTGTTGATTCCTATGTTACTAATTGGAATTGTGTATTGTGTCATGTCTGAGCCATCAGGACCCAGTTAAGAAGCATGCTTCCAGTATGATAGCTAGGTGAAGAAATTTGTGTTGGAAGTAATGCTTCCATGTCATATGTAAGTGTCATTGTGAGTCCTAATATGTCAATCTATAAGTTGTTGATTCCTATGTTATGAATTGGAATTGTGTATTGTGTCATGTCTGAGCGATCATTTGTCGAATTCAATTTTCTATGTACTGTATATTGTAACTATTGTGATTAATAAAAAAACGAAGTGTGTGCTTGTTGTGTGCAACCATTGTCTCTAGCTCTCTATATTTTATAAATTTTATTTTCGTCCATGTTAGATCCGTACTTAAGATGGATCTATGCTCGTTAGGTAGAAGAACCTAAAGAATTGGATTGATTTGAGGAGAATTTATGAAACAATCCAAATTCTACACCCCAGGTCACTTTAATCATTCCAAGAACTATTGATATTTCCACATTTTTTTATGGTTTTAGTGAACTTATGGTTTTTCTACTTCACTTGAAATTTAAAATTTATGAATTTTATAGCACAATTTTTTGCATAATCAAATCTCCATTACTAAATATTTTGGTATATATTTAATTAGTAAATGGATATTTGGGATAATGAAAAAAATAGTTTTTTTTTTTCTTAAATACATAACATTGTAATCTTATTTATATATATATAAAACATACTAGATATCAATTTAATGTTACATATAATAGGATCAAAATAGGCTGATAATTTTCTACTAAATTTTAAACTCAGTTTATAATTTTGGCTATAATATTTTTAATTTTCTTTTCCATAAGTTAATCAAAGTTTGATTTATACTAACTAGCTTTTTAATATTAATTTAAATTTACTTGAAAATAAATGTAAATTTAAATATAATTTTTTTTTTTAAAATATATTCTTATTTAAATAATATATAAATTTTAATTTTATATTTGTTATTTTAATTTTATTATAAAATTAACATTAAAATAAATTAAATTAAATGTTAAAAATATGTTTTATATATTAAGCTCTTCTCAAAAAAATGGTTTCTATACTAGGTGAAACATTCTTTTAAGTTAAATACATAATTTTGAATGAAAATTTAAATATTTTTTGTTTGTTAAAGTATTGTGATTTGTGGAATTAACCTATGATTTGGTTATATGAAGGATCCATTTAGGTGTTCCTCTCCCTATTTTGGGGTATGCTAGTATTACAAGGTTACCAGAGAAGCACTAATTCTTATATCTCTTTATTTCTATCTTAACACATTAAATATAATTGATAGTCTTCATTACTAGCAGAATTACTCTTTTAAGTTTTATTTTTTTTTAATTGAAAGTCACAAGTTTTACAATATGATGTTATATTTTACCCATTTTTAAATGAGTTATTTTACCTATTTTCAATACTAATTTAATGTGTAGTATAATTAATAGACAAAAATGATTTTTTCACATTGTTTTGGGTTAATTTTAACTAAAATTTGGTAAAGATATTTAAAAGCTTGAGTTTAAGATATTATAGTGTCCTGGGGATTAAATCTATTTATACATTCAAATTATATTTTAAACAAAAAAATAATCATAATCTTGTTCGAAACTGAATCCCCAAATTCTAGTGAAAAATTTCATTTCATCAATAAGTTAAACACTACCTTAATTTAATATGATTTGCAACTCAACGTAAAGATAAGGCGAAACTTAATTTATAAATTTACATTGGAAATATACTCCTTTTAATTGTTATATTGCTAATTTATATATTTATAAAGTTTAAAAAAAAAAAATAGTTTGTGTGGTTTTAAAGAAGTTTCTATATTTTTCTTCTAATTTTAAATATATATTGTCCATGTTTATTTGGTTTTTTGATACAATATCTAATGGCTAACATTTTATCAAAAAACAGATCGTAGAGGTTGAGAAAATTCATAGTTAAAAAAATGTATTCCTTAGAAAAAACCAATTTCCAAAATTTCATCTTTGTATTTTACAAACAACTATAATTTTTTTCTAGTGCATTATTCCATTTAGAATATGATTCCTATAGATCATATCCTTACATACAAATAAATTTGCATGCTACGCATTTCCATTGTTGTTTAGGGCATAAATTCTCTCCTTTATGAGCTCACTCTACATTTATTTTATTCCTCCCTGAGTGGAAATTACTTTAAAACTATTATTTTCGACAACTCTAATCTATATGGAATATCCTCAATACTTTCAATGTAATTGACAACCCCAACTTATTTCACTTTTAGTAGGGTATCCCCTTATAATTTTTTCCATAACATTTATAACTCATTTCATTTTTAATTAATCATATTTGATATAATGCAACAGGAAACAATGCAATTTAACTCGTTTAAGAAAACATAATTTCCATATATGACTACATAATTGCCATATGTGACCATAGTCATCTGTAGACATGATTTAACCAATAGGAACAAATTCTCAATTCTATTTTTTGCATCCCTAGCTACAAAATATATATAAATATCTTAGATTGCATTGTTAGGGACTAGACACTAAATATGAAAGCACACAAATTAATAAGAAGACTTTAGTTTATGATAAAATACACTGCTACATGATTCTTTCTTAATGTTTAGCCCCAAAATAATGTTTTTGTATATTAAAACTAGTTTTGATTGTTTTTTCATTTCATGATCACAATCACTTGCAACATGATAAGAATAAGAAGACAAAATGTTGAAATCCAAAATTTTGAGATTTCATAAACATACTTAATACTTAATAACTATTCATTCTTGATCATTGTGTTAGATATTTACGCCTTAAGTCATTTTTATATGAAAAATACTTTTCATTTGCCCACCTGTCATCACTATGTGCCATTAAATTATATGTTAGACAATCAGAGAATGTTTAATCGTTGGATAGGCAAAAGCAGTTAGAAAAAAAGATTACGGTAGTCGGAAGGAAAGGACTATTACAGTTTACACCCTTATCGCCTTGCACACAAATTCGATCCCTCAAGAACGGTTTAACGCAGTGGATTGCAGGCTCTGGGGCTCCCCACCTTCACGAATAGTTTCTTCATCACGCAGTGGATTGCGGGTTGTGGGGGCTCATCGACTGCGACCGCGAATTATTTTTATTTCCTGAAATCCAAATTGCAGATAATAGCAGACACTTTCCCTATAAACAAAACCATTGGAAAGAAATTTGTGTAGAAATTTTGAAACCATTTT
>CM076582.1:430765605-430788105 GCA_034641835.2 Pinus albicaulis
AAACAATAAACATATTATTATCATATAAAATATACAAAAGAAAAAAATACATACATAAACACATACATATTAGACATGCAAAAGATTTCAACATTATATTATGTTTCACTACAATTATTTCAACTAATTAGTAAAGGCACACCAAGATATCACATAAACAAACAAAAGAAACTATGACATAGATCGGGCAGGTAACAAAGAAAGAGACATAGTAAAAATAATGATAAAAAAAAATAAAATATAAAAATTTAAGAACATTATATCTTAAAGCTAGACAACTAGAGAAAGATGGATGAGATACATTAGGGAATTTTACTCCAATATATGGAAACAAAACCAAAGAATAACACATGAATATAAAATAAATATAACAAATATGAGTAATAAATATAACAAATATGAGTGTTACTTATAGGTTAAGTGTTTGAACAAATCCAATAAGCTAAATATTTAAAGATATAATAAAATTATGGAAAAGTAGGTATAAGGCAAGAAAGATGAACGTGAAAGACAACGTACGATTTTCCAGTTGAGGAAAATACGAAATATAATTCAACGTACGAATTTTCCCCATTGAACAACAAAAATACCAAATATGATTAAACGTACAAATTTTCCCTATTGAACAACAAAATAGAAAATATGATTCAACGTACTAATATCAGATATCAAATATGATTTTGTTTGTTGGTATGCTTCATTAAACTTTCTCAACAGAATGTTGTTTGTTGGTATGCCTCATTAAACTTGCTCAAAAGACTGTTCCGCACAAGGTTGGGAAAGGAGACATTTGATAAGACTTAGATTTCCATTTTTCAAGATAAGATTTAGATTGCCAGGTTGAAGTAAATGATAATTGAAAGGCTAAAGTAAATGATAAGTAAAATGTGCGCTTAGAATTAGAAAATAAAAATATTGAAACTGTAGCAACAATAATAATGATAATGGAGCCACTATTTTTATAATACAAAAGTGAAAGCAAAAGCGGCTAGATCAACCACAAATACAAAATACAGAGCGGGTTTGGGATGTGTGAGAGAGAATTAATGAGCGTTTTGATAATGAGAAACAGGCTCATACATAATGATGGCTTAACTGCGAATTCCTGGAAAATAACTATGTCCACTATGAATTATTCAATATAGCTTAACTGCACAAACGTGTAAATGAGTTATGGTTTAAAGGTTCAACAGATGGTTGACTTCGTTATTTTAAGATTTTGTGCAAATGAGTTATGGTTTAAAGGTTCAACAGATGGTTGACTTCGTTATTTTAAGATGAGGGAGGTTCAGCATATGGTTGACTTCGTTATTTTAAGATCAGGGCAAGAAGATCGAAAGAAAGGTAAATGAGCACAGATCGGTGGCAAAGAAGATTGGAAACGTAAACCAGATATAACATTCACATATAAAATCGAAAGAAAAGTAAAATTAAAAAGGAAAATCGAAAGAAACGTAAAATTAAAAAGAATTAATGGGATTGCAGCGTAACACAACAGAGCAATTAAAGATTAAAGATCAAAGCACATAGTAGATTAATGCAATTAGGAATCCGAAGGTCAATTGCAGGAGTGACAGATTGATATGGTGGGTCATGAGTTTGGCCTTGACGAGGAAGGACAAGAACATTGAAAATTCAATTATACTATGAACTGAAGAATATAAAATAAATACAAGAAACACATACCTGCAACAAAGATTCTCTGGTTCCTTCCTTCTCTCTACCTAGAACACCTCAACACCGTCTTTCATTCGTCCATGCATCCATCCTTCGCCGATGGTCAATTCAGTCATCTCTATCAAAAACTACAGACGTCAATTCAGTCGTCTCTATCAAAAGCTACAGACAAAGACCCACAAGAACGACGAGATAAAAACACTTCCACTCAGAGTTACAGAGAAAACACTTCCAATGCACATACGAAGAAATTAGCTGCAAATACAAATACAGATGATACAGATGATAGAAGAAGATGATGATACAGATGATAGAAGAAGAATATGAACTATTCATTGAGAGGCAGCCCCACACACATATATATATAGATTCCCTCAAGAAAAAGCTTGATGGACCGTTAAAAGGAGCGGATCACAGCTTACCACCACAACGTCTATAACCAAAAAAAATCTTGAAATGCTTTTCAAGAAAGTCTTTCCACATCCAAAAAAAAATCTTGAAATGATTTTCAAGAAAGTCTTTCCACGTCCACGTCATCTGGTGGGTTTTCTTAAATTTTGAATGTTGCCGCTTGAATTTGAATTTAAGGTGGAACCTCTGAATTCGGTAATAATAAGTACTTTATTGATATTAAGTACTTTCTGGTTATCTGCCTTCTGCTGTTAGCAATTAGGTGTGCGTTCCTCCACTGTTTTGTTTCTTCCATCAATTTCGATGGTGCATTCAAATGCAGTAACACCGGGAGAATACGAAGAGGGTTCGATTCATGGGAGACCCAGGAGTGCCGATGTCTTCCTGGGTTTAGCAGTTACGCAATTTAATTTAAGTGTAATTAATATTTATGAAAGATTAGGTTAATTGGGTGAATTAAAAAATAATTGAATTACAAAAAATAAAACACAAAGCTAGTAATCCCATAAATATCTATTATTACAATAATTTAACTCAGTTACAATCCCGCGTGGGAGAGTGGACTAGAATGGACTTGGGTGGCTTCTGTTCTAAGTCTAAATTATATTTATTCTTTACTAATATATATCTATTTTATTTTAGTTGAAGTGGAATCACGATCACAATCAAAATGTAATGTTTCTTTTTTAATTAAATGGTTTTTAAATTATATTTACACCAAAGGTGTTATATTGGAAGAATTCCACTAGACCATCGTCAACATTTTCATTTTCTACCGTTCGTTCTGGGCACAGTTGTCATTGTTTTAAGCCGTTGATCTATGACATCTGTGTCACTCCCACTCCAGTTAGACAGATATTTCTGCCTCCCTCTGTTACCGTTGCCGCGGATGCCGGATGGATGTTTCCATTTTGCAGGAGTGGCTTCTCTATTATTAGCTCGCTGCTTACACGATTAGTATGTGCAACATTCCTCTTTTTCTTGTGACGCCTGTGGAACATTCCTATTTTTCTCGTGACGTCTGTGCAACATTCCTCTTCTGCTCTGCGTCCAAGAAAGCCAAGAACGGAATCAAGAAAGAGCCCCAGAGAGGCCTCGGTGTTGCCGAGCTTGAGAAACGGAGGTTGCAGGAGGAAAGCAGGCAGGAACAGGTCGTTTCTTGCCTCGCTTACGCTCATATGACTATCCCCTTGGATAGAACCTGCAGCTGCAGCTTTCTGCACCTGCAGGGAGTACGCCCAGCACGAGCTTATATTGGCCTTGGCCTTTCTCCTAAGCTCACAGCAACAGCTCGACCAGTAGAACTTCGTGTTAAGACTAGCCCTTCCCCCACTATATTGCAAGGATGGGATCGGTTTCCTGCAACTAATTCCATGGCGTTGTTGCGGCCTCCTCAAGATGGAAATTCGAGTAACACATACCCCTCCTTGGCCTCTTCTCCTTTCCTTCTCAGTAAGGCAACGCAGAGGTTTTTTGACGAGACGAGAACGTCAAAGGCGAGCATGGACATTTTTTCTGTTAAAGATCATGAGAAATTGGGTAGCTCCCCTAATGTAGTCAAATTATACACCAGTCCCATAGGTGGTGCGGGAGTTATCAAGAACGACAAAAAAACGGTTTTCGTAGGTCTTAATGCTATGGAGTCTGTTGACGATGATGCCTCCAGTCCCGCGCCATTAAGAGAACTGTAGTTTCTTCGATTCCAGGTGGGTTTTCATTCAATAATATAGTAAGTTTTATTAACGTTGAGAGCAATTAATTACATGACCTAATCAATTGTCAAAAGCTGAAATGATATATTTATGAATCTGTTCATGGGAATCGATTCTTTGTACCTTGTTTTCAGGACTGTCTGTAACCAGTTAGGCATTGAATGGAGGAAGGCGACTTCTTTTCATTTTCATTACTGCGTTCTAGCGGTAGAAGAGATGCTTTTCTTGGTTTTGGTCGTGAAATTAACTCATTGATTGCAGAAGACTTCAGAGTACACTCCTGCACTCCTAATTCAAATATATACACACAAAAATTTAGAGTACTGCACTCCTAATTATATATACAACAAAGAAACCAATGGGCTTTGACAAAATATGTATATATCCTTATAATATGCTCAATATGGCCATGTTGTATATACATCGTGCAAAACCTCATTTATATATTTGTTTTGTTTGCTCCAATTGAATAAAAGAATCCAGTCAACCTATGACCAACCTCTCTGCATTGCAGCGAAGTGTATCGTACACACAATATATGTACAAAAAGAAATCATTGGCTATAGTCGTTCATAAACATTGAATTCTATAACACAACTTTAACAGAAAATGACCTCAAGAAGAATGTGAATGCATGTGATGCAGAATGGTAGCCAGTCCATTGATGATAACAGCTCAGAGGAGCTCTCTTCTTTCAAAACAATATGTATCAAATAGCTTGGTGTCAACCAAACAAGGTACATCGTTTAGAAGCTGGCCGGTTTTAGTTATCATAGATATTGCATCACTGTTATTTCTGGAGTTGCACTGTTATCAAAACCAGTAATGTCTCAAATTTTTATTCGGGTTTTTATGGGAAATATTTAAAATGACTCTGGGAAACGAGTGGAGATGAACTGAAATTATTTTTTTATTTAGAGTGATTTTTCCATTTGAAATTAGGAACTTGTTTGACATTTTTATTTTTAATTTATGATTTGATTTCTTCAGTGAAGCAAAGCCATATGCGAATCTATACATTTTAAAGTAAGGAGCAGGTTTATGGGATGTTCAATATACTTGAATTTAAAAAATATATATCACCAGAATGTTCAATATCCTTGGTCTGACACAAGTATAATCTTTTATAGCTATAAAAATTTAGTGAAAACCATATTAAAATTTTGACTGGTACTCTATAATGAAAACCATTAAAATTTAGACTTTACTATGTGAAAAGTGTAACTTCTAATGGAAATGAACAAATTTCATACTTTATGGAATTAATTTTAAGAGTTTAAGAATTTCTAATTAGTCTTATAAATTCCATTAATGATGGTGATTGGTTTTTTGTAATGGTGCTTAATTCTGGGAAGCATGGAGTACCTTCGAAATAGTTTTAAAAATTCCGTTAACGATGGTGATTGGTTTTTTTAATGATGAGCTGGAGATGGAGCTGATTCTTTGGAGTGACTGACTTTTGAATTGTATGCTTTTGGTTTTCATTTTATTTCGTGTGTCCAGATGGATTTGTTTTATCTCCACTTTTCTGAATAGCCGAAGTTGTTCAGATTTGTGATGCATTTCATATGGATATACGAATATGTGTAACTCCCCACACAGAAGAAAATTATTTAATAGAGTTATCGAAAATATGTATTCACCAAACAAAATCCCTCATTACGTGGCTTAAATTCCACAATTACTTGCTCCTGTTTATCTAAATTCATAAACATATATTGGGGAGAGGATCTTCTCAGTTCTTCTATACCTTTAGTGTATTCTTGCACCTTTAGGGGAAACTTCTAGTTATTCTTTAATAATATATATCTTATTTTATTTTAGTTGAAGTGGAAATGTAAAATTTCTTTTCTAATTAAATCGTTTTTTCTTAAAAAAAATATAGAGAAGTGTAAATGATATAATAATTATGATAAAGGTTTATTAAAGTAAAATTTGATTGAAAATTTAAATAAGGGTTTTGAAATTTTTAATTTTTGATGTAAAATAAGAAGTTAAGAAAATTCAAATTATTGTTAATAATTTGAAATTACATTTTAATAAGGTCGTGTATAGAAAATGTTTCAAGTGAAAAGTGATTTTTTCTATTTTCAACTTATTCAAAGTCACGTAAATCATTGTATTTGACTTTCTAAATAACTCAACTTCACAATTTTAATTGTTATGGTATTTTATTTCAAAACTTTAAATTAATAGTATATTTATATATTTTTATAATAACAATTATTTTTTTTAATGCTTTGTACAATATAGAGAATTGTAAATGATATAATAATTATGATAAAGGTTTATTAAAGTAAAATTTGATTGAAAATTTAAATAAGGGTTTTGAATTTTTTAATTTTTGATGTAAAATAAGAAGTTAAGAAAATTCAAATTATTGTTAATAATTTGAAATTACATTTTAATAAGGTTGTGTATAGAAAATGTTTCAAGTGAAAAGTGATTTTTTCTATTTTCAACTTATTCAAAGTCACGCAAATCATTGTATTTGACTTTCTAAATAACTCAACTTCACAATTTTAATTCTTATGGTATTTTATTTCAAAACTTTAAATTAATACTATATTTATATATTTTTATAATAACAATTATTTTTTTTAATTCTTTGTACAATCTACCCTGAAACTCTGAAGGCTTATTCTACAACCTACTCTATATATTTTTATAATAACAATTATTTTTTTAAAATATTTTGTACAACCCACCCTACAACCCTGAAGGCTCATTCTACAACTCACCCAATATGACAATATGAAAATTATGTTCTAAATAGAAAATTAATGTGCACTATAATCTAAAAAAATGAATATATTCTAAAGTAATTAAAAGTAAAAAAAATGTGTGAATGAGCTGTTTAAATCTTTTATTTTTCAAAAATATTTCAACAAAATATTTAAATAAAGTATTTCAAGATTTATGTTAACTAATTTATGTGGATATCAACTTCATATATTTATATATATATAAAAAAATAAGTTTTAAATTTTTTTATTTGGTGCTATATATACTCTATTTAGTGTTCAAAAATACAATTTAAACAATGAAAAATAATACATTCTATCTTCCACTCTAAAAACGTTTCATTGTATTTTGCACCTGAAGAAATTTGTGTTGGAAGTGATGCTTTCATGTCATATGTACTTCCACTCTAAACACGTTTCATTATATTTTGCACCTGAAGAAATTTGTGTTGGAAGTGATGCTTTCATGTCATATGTACATGAAGAAATTCGTGTTGGAAGTAATGCTTCCATGTCATATGTAAGTGTCATTGTGAGTCCCAAGGTGTCAATCTATAAGTTGTTGATTCCTATGTTACTAATTGGAATTGTGTATTGTGTCATGTCTGAGCCATCAAAATTTGTGTTGGAAGTGATGCTTCCATGTCATATGTAGGTGAAGAAATTTGTGTTGGAAGTAATGCTTCCATGTCATATGTAAGTGTCATTGTGAGTCCTAAGATGTCAATCTATAAGTTGTTGATTCCTATGTTATGAATTGGAATTGTGTATTGTGTCATGTCTGAGCCATCATTTGTCGAATTCAATTTTCTATGTACTATATATTGTAACTATTGTGATTAATAAAAAAACAGTGTGTGCTTGTTGTGTGCAACCATTGTCTCTAGCTCTCTTCATATATTATAAATTTCATTTCTTTTGGCTCATGTTAGATCTGTACTTAAGATGGATCTATGCTCGTTAGGTAGAAGAACCTAAAGAAGGGTTTATGCAAAAATCTAAATTCTACACCTCGAATCAATTTAGTCATTCCAAGAACTATTGATATTTCCACATTCTCTAAATAGTTTTGGTGAACTTATGGTTTTTCTACTTCACTTGAAATTTAAAATTTATGAATTTTATAGCACAATTTTTTGCATAATCAAATCTCCATTACTAAATATTTTGGTATATATTTAATTAGTAAATGGATATTTGGGATAATGAAAAAAACAATTTTTTTTTCTTAAATACATAACATTTTAATCTTATTTATATATATAAAAAACATACTAGATATCAATTTAATGTTACATATAATAGGATCAAAATAGGCTGAGAATTTTCTACAAAATTTTAAACTCAGTTTATAATTTTGGCTATAATATTTTTAATTTTTTTTTCCATAAGTTAATCAAAGTTTGATTTATACTAACTAGCTTTTTAATATTAATTTAAATTTACTTGAAAGTAAATATAAATTTAAATATAATTTTTTTAAAAATATATTCTTATTTAAATAATATATAAATTTTAATTTTATATTTCAATTATTTGATTCTTTTAATTTTATTATAAATTTAAAATTAAAATAAATTAAATGTTAAAAATGTGTTTTATATATTAAGCTCTTCTCAAAAAAATGCTTTCTATGCTAGGTGAAACATTCTTTTAAGTTAAATACATAATTTTGAATGAAAATTTAAATATTTTTTGTTTGTTAAGTATTGTGATTTGTGGAATTAACCTATGATTTAAGAAAGTATGACTGATTTAGGTGTTCCCTTTCCCTGTTTCAAGGGTATGCTAGTATTACAAGGTTACGAGAGAAGCACTAATTCTTATATCTCTTTATTTCTATCTTAACACATTAAATATAATTGATAGTCTTCATTACTAGCGGAATTACTCTTTTAAGTTTTATTTTGTTTATATTGAAAGTCACTGAAGTTTTACAATATGATGTTATAGTTTACCCATTTTTAAATGAGTTATTTTACCTATTTTCAATACTAATTTAATGTGTAGTATAATTAATAGACAAAAATGATTTTTTCACATTGTTTTGGGTTAATTTTAACTAAAATTTGGTAAAGATATTTAAAAGATTGAGTTTAAGTTGTTTAATACGTCAAATTATAGTGTCCTGGGGCTTAAATCTATTTATACATTCAAATTATATTTTAAACAAAAAATAATCATAATCTTGTTCGAAACTGAATCCCCAAATTCTAGTGAAAATTTTCATTTCATCAATAAGTTAAACACTACCTTAATTTAATATGATTTGCAACTCAACGTAAAGATAAGGCCAAACTTAATTTATAAATTTACATTGGAAATATACTCCTTTTAATTGTTATACTGCTAATTTATATATTTATAAAGTTTTTTTTTTTAATATAGTTTGTGTGGTTTTAAAGAAGTTTCTATATTTTTCTTCTAATTTTAAATATATATTGTCCATGTTTATTTGGTTTTTGGATACAATATCTAATGGCTAACATTTTATCAAAAAACAGATCCTAGAGGTTGAGAAAATTCATAGTGAAAAGAATGTATTCCTTAGAAAAAACCAATTTCCAAAATTTCATCTTTGTATTTTACAAAAAAACTATAATTTTTTTCTAGTGCATTATTCCATTTAGAATATGATTCCTATAGATCATATCCTTACATACAAATAAATTTGCATGCTACGCATTTCCATTGTCGTTTAGGGCATAACTTCTCTCCTTTATGAGCTCACTCTACATTTATTGTATTCCTCCCTGAGTGGAAATTACTTTAAAACTATTATTTTCGACAACTCTAATCTATATGGAATATCCTCAATACTTTCAATGTAATTGACAACCCCAACTTATTTCACTTTTAGTAGGGTATCCCCTTATAATTTTTTCCATAACATTTATAACTCATTTCATTTTTAATTAATCATATTTGATATAATGCAACAGGAAACAATGCAATTTAACTGGTTTAAGAAAACATAATTTCCATATATGACTACATAATTGCCATATGTGACCATAGTCATGTAGACATGATTTAACCAATAGGAACAAATTCTCAATTCTATTTTTTGCATCCCTATTTGCAAAATATATAGAAATATCTTAGATTGCATTGTTAGGGACTAGACACTAAATATGAAAGCACACAAATTAATAAGAAGACTTTAGTTTATGATAAAATACACTGCTACATGATTATTTCTTAATGTTTAGCCCAAAAATAATGTTTTTGTATATTAAAACTAGTTTTGATTGTTTTTTCATTTCATGATCACAATCACTTGCAACATGATAAGAATAAGAGGACAAAATGTTGAAATCCAAAATTTTGAGATTTCATAAACATACTTAATACTTAATAACTATTCATTCTTGATCATTGTGTTAGATATTTACGCCTTAAGGCATTTTTATATGAAAAATACTTTTCATTTGCCCACCTGTCATCACTATGTGCCATTAAATTATATGTTAGACAATTAGAGAATGTTTAGTCGTTGGATAGGCAAAAGCAGTTAGAAAAAAAGATTACGGTAGTCGGAAGGAAAGGACTATTACAGTTTACACCCTTATCGTCTTGCACACAAATTCGATCCCTCAGGAACGGTTTAACGCAGTGGATTGCAGGCTCTGGGGCTCCCCAACTTCACGAATAGTTTCTTCTTCACGCAGTGGATTGCGGGTTGTGGGGGCTCACCGACTGCGACCGCGAATTATTTTTATTTCCTGAAATCCAAATTGCAGATAATAGCAGACACTTTCCCTATAAACAAAACCATTGGAATGAAATTTGTGTAGAAATTTTGAAACCATTTTATTGACAGAATAGGCTAATCCGATAGCATCAAGACCATGATTTAGATACAAATGATATTGTCTTGCAGGTCCCATCAAGATACGAATGATATTCTCTTGCAACTCTCATCACAAGGCACGATGAGCTGGATTTCGACTTTCTGGCGAATAAATTTGAAATAAATTTTGAGAGCTTGCTATTCTTTAGACTAATATATACGCAAATGAAAAAGGCTACTGCGGGTACCTGGTTTTATCCAACCACTGAATTCCATAACTACTGTGTTATCTAGAACCCTGTATATATATTATATGCATATAGTGTTCAATTTATATATAACAAGTCAAAATATTCTAGCCACTGAATTCCACACCTAGGTGTTGTCTGAAATGTTACATATTTGTTTGTTTATAATGTTTAATTTATATATAACCTATTAAAAGATTTATATCTAATTTAAATACTTTATTGGGCAAGTTTAAATTTCGAGAAAAATTATAATTATTTTATATATAATATTTATAAAATAATTGTATTTAAATTTATAAATTCATTCCAGTTTTAATATATATATATATCAAAGTTTCGCTTTTTAATATTAATAATACTTGAAGATTTATGGTGGATGAGATGTCCATAAGAATTTTTATAACAACAAGGCCTTGGGCATTCCATATCCAGAAATGCAAGAAATGGAAATTTTCTCCAGCATGGAATGGGACAGCTGGGCAACTCAAGGTCGTCTCTTAAAAATGCCGCAATTGTCAGACTTCTTAAACAATAGCTTTAGAGCCCTTAGCCCCTGTTCAGAAGCGCCTGGTGAGCTGGTAAAAAAAAACTATATGATATACTACTTCATATACGATTACTCTGAAGATAAACAGAGATATCCAGTGCCTGCATCAGAATGTAAAATAAATGTTTAAGAGCAATTCACTGTGTACATGAGGTTTGTACTTGCCATTTTCCCTCCCTCTCTCTCTCTCTCTCTCACTCTCTCTCAACACCCTCTCTCTCTCTCTCTAGCTCTCTCTCCCCCTCTCTCTTTGTCTTTGTCTCCCCCTTTTTCTTTATTTCTCTCTCTCTCTCTCTCTCTCTCTCTCTCCACTCTATCTCTTTATCGTCTTCCCCCTCTATCTCTCCTCCCTCTCTCTCTCTCGACCCCCTCTATCTCTCGTCGTCTCTCTCTATCATCCCATTGCTCTCTCTCCCCGTCTCTTGTCTCTCTCTATCTCTCCTCTCTCTCTCACCCCACCTCTCTATCTCCACTTCCCTCCATCTCTCTCTCTCTCTCTCTCTCTCTCTCTCTACCCCTCTCTCTCTCTCTCTCCCCCTCTCACCCACTCTCTCTCTCTCTCTCTCCCCCTCTCACTATCTCTTTGTCTCTCTATTCCTGTCTCCCTTTGTCTCTCTCTATCTCTCTCTCTCTCTCTACTCTCACTCTCCATCTCTCTCTCTTTCTATCTCTCTCTCCCCCCATTTCTCTCTTCCTCTCTCTCCACTCCTCTCTCTCTCTCTCTCACACCCCTCTCTCTATCTCTCTCTCACACACTCTCTGTCTCTCTCTCTCCCCCTCCTCTCTGTCTCTCTCTCTCTCTCTCTCTATCTCTCTCTCTCTCTCTTGTCTCTCTTTCTCTTATCTCTACTCTCTCTCTCTCTCTCTCCACCCATCTCTTTCGCGTCTCATCCCTCTCTCCCTCTCTCTGCCCATTCCCCGTCTCTCTCCCTCTATCCAATCTCTGTCTCTCTCTCTCGTCTCCCATCTACTCTTCCTCTCTCACCCCACCTCTATCTCTCACCTCCTCTGTCTCTCTCTCTCCCTTCTCTCTCTCTCTCTCTCTCTCTCTCACCCACTCTCTCTCATCTCTCATCCCTTTCTCTGCTCTCTCTCTCCCCCCACCTCTCTCTCTCTCTCTCTCTCCACCTCTCTATCTCTCTCTCTCTCTCCCCCTCCTCTCCCTATTTCTTTCCCCTTCCATCTTGCTCTCTCTCTCTACCCTCCATTACCCTCTCTCTCTCTCTCCCTCGCTCTCCCCATCTCCTCGCCTCTCTTTCTCTCTCTCTCTCTCTCTCTCTCTCTCTCTCTCTCTCTCTCTCTCCCCATCTCTCACCTCTCGCCTTCTTTGTCTCTCTCTCTCTACCATCCCATTGCTCTCTCTCCCTCTCTTTGTCTCTCCCCCTCTATCTCTCTCCTCTCTCTCACCCTCATCTCTCACTCTCCATCTCTCTGTCTCCCTCTCTCTCTCTCTCTCTCTCTCTACCCACTCTCTCTCTCTCTATCCCTTTCTGTATCTCTCACATCTCTTTGTCTCTCTATTCCCTGCCTCCCTTTGTCTCTCCCTCTATCTCTCACCTCTCTCTCTCACCCCTCTCCATCTCTCTCTCTTGCCCCCTATCTCTCTCTCCCCCATTTCTCTCCCCCCTTCTCTCTCTCTCTCTCTCACTCTCTCTCTCTCTCCCTCTCACTCTCTCTCTCATCCCTTTCTCTCTCTCACACACTCTCTTTTTGTCTCTCTATCCCCCTCTCTCTTTGTCTCTCTCCCTCTCTATCTCTCTCTCCCCCCCCTCTCTCTCCACCCTCTCTATCTCTCTCTCCCCCTCCCTCTCCCTATTTCTCTCTCTTTCTCTCCCCTTCCATCTCGCTCTCTCTCTCTCTACCCCTCCATTACCCTCTCTCTCTCTCTCTCTCTCTCTCTCTCTCTCTCTCTCTCCCTCTCTCTCTCTCTCTCCCTTCTCTCTCTCTCTCTCCCTCTCTCTCCCTCTCCCCCTCTCTATCTCTACCACTCCATCTCTCCTGTATCCACCTCCTCTCTCTCCCCCTCCACCCCCGCCTTTCTCTCTAACCCCCCCCTCTCTCTCCCCTCCATCCCCACCCTCTATCCCAAACTCTCTCTCTCCCCTTAGTCCCCCCTCTCTCTCTATCTCTCTCCTTCCCTCTCTCTCTCTCTCTCATCTCTCCTCTCGTCTCTCTCCCTCTCCATACTACTACTACTCTCTCTCTCTCTCTATATATATATATATATATATACTCTCATATATATATACTTTCCACTCCCTCCCCCTTCGCCCCCCCGTCCCCCCCCCCAACACACACTCCCTCTCTCTCTCCGTCCCTCTCTTCCTTGCCATCTCTCTCTCTCTCTCCCCCCATTATTATCATTATCGTTAAACGATTATTGTATCATTTCACATGAACAATCCGCATAATGTAGAAAAAAAACATGTTATCAATTAAATATAAAAAATCATCATATTATCTAAAAAGATACAATCATTATATCATCAAAGAAACAATAAACATATTATTATCATATAAAATATACAAAAGAAAAAAAATACATACATAAACACATACATATTAGACATGCAAAAGATTTCAACATTATATTATGTTTCACTACAATTATTTCATCTAATTAGTAAAGGCACACCAAGATATGACATAAACAAACAAAAGAAACTATGACATAGATCGAGCAGGTAACAAAGAAAGAGACATAGTAAAAATAAAGATAAAAAAAATAAAACATAAAAATTTAAGAACATTATATCTTAAAGCTAGACAACTAGAGAAAGATGGATGAGATACATTAGGGAATTTTACTCCAATATATGGAAACAAAACCAAAGAATAACACATGAATATAAAATAAATATAACAAATATGAGTGTTACTTATAGGTTAAGTGTTTTGAACAAATCCAATAAGCTAAATATTTAAAGATATAATAAAATTATGGAAAAGTAGGTATAAGGCAAGAAAGATGAACGTGAAAGACAACGTACGATTTTCCAGTTGAGGAAAATACCAAATATGATTCAACGTACGAATTTTCCCCATTGAACAACAAAAATACCAAATATGATTAAACGTACAAATTTTCCCTATTGAACAACAAAATAGCAAATATGATTCAACGTACTAATATCAGATATCAAATATGATTTTGTTTGTTGGTATGCTTCATTAAACTTTCTCAACAGACTGTTGTTTGTTGGTATGCCTCATTAAACTTGCTCAAAAGACTGTTCCGCACAAGGTTGGGAAAGGAGACATTTGATAAGACTTAGATTTCCATTTTTCAAGATAAGATTTAGATTGCCAGGTTGAAGTAAATGATAAGTGAAATGTGCGTTTAGAATTAGAAAATAAAAATATTGAAACTGTAGCAACAATAATAATGATAATGGAGCCACTATTTTTATAATACAAAAGTGAAAGCAAAAGCGGCTAGATCAACCACAAATACAAAATACAGAGCGGGTTTGGGATGTGTGAGAGAGAATTAATGAGCGTTTTGATAATGAGAGACAGGCTCATACATAATGATGGCTTAACTGCGAATTCCTGGAAAATAACTATGTCCACTATGAATTATTCAATATAGCTTAACTGCACAAACGTGTAAATGAGTTATGGTTTAAAGGTTCAACACATGGTTGACTTCGTTATTTTAAGATGAGGGAGGTTCAGCATATGGTTGACTTCGTTATTTTAAGATCAGGGCAAGAAGATCGAAAGAAAGGTAAATGAGATCAGGGCAGGGCAAGAAGATTGGAAAAAACGTAAACTAGATATAACATTCATATATATAAAATCGAAAGAAAAGTAAAAATTAAAAGGAAAATCGAAAGAAACGTAAAAATTAAAAAGAATTAATGGGATTGGGTAGCCAGAACAGAACAGAACAGAGCAATTAAAGATTAAAGATCAAAGGACATAGTAGATTAATGCAATTAGGAATCCGAAGGTCAATTGCAGGAGTGACAGATTGATATGGTGGGTCATGAGTTTGGGCTTTGACGAGGAAGGACAAGAACATTGAAAATTCAATTATACTATAAACTGAAGAATATAAAATAAATACAAGAAACACATACCTGCAACAAAGATTCTCACACAACGTTCCTTCCTTCTCTCTACTGTAAACACCTCACACAACGTCTTTCATTCGTCCATCCATCCATCCTTTCTCGCTGATGGTCAATTCAGTCATCTCTATCAAAAACTACAGACGTCAATTCAGTCGTCTCTATCAAAAGCTACAGACAAAGACCCACAAGAACGACGAGATAAAAACACTTCCACTCAGAGTTACAGAGAAAACACTTCCAATGCACATACGACAAAATTAGCTGCAAATACAAATACAGATGATAGAAGAAGATGATGATACAGATGATAGAAGAAGAATATGAACTATTCGTTGAGAGGCAGCCCCACACACATATATATATAGATTCCCTCAAGAAAAAGCTTGATGGACCGTTAAAAGGAGCGGATCACAGCTTACCACCACAACGTCTATAACCAAAAAAAATCTTGAAATGCTTTTCAAGAAAGTTTTTCCACGTCCACGTCCACGTCATCTGGTGGGTTTTCTTAAATTTTGAATGTTGCCGCTTGAATTTGAATTTAAGGTGGAACCTCTGAATTCGGTAATAATAAGTACTTTATTGAATTAAGTACTTTCTGGTCCTCTGCCTTCTGCTGTCAGCAATTAGGTGTGCGTTACTCCACTGTTTTGTTTCTTCCATCAATTTCGATGGTGCATTCAAATGCAGTAACACCGGGAGAATACGAAGAGGGTTCGATTCATGGGAGACACAGGAGTGCCGATGTCTTCCTGGGTTTAGCAGTTACGCAATTTAATTTAAGTGTAATTAATATTTACGAAAGATTAGGTTAATTGGGTGAATTAAAAAATAATTGAATTACAAAAAATAAAACACAAAGCTAGTAATCCCATAAATATCTCTTATTACAATAATTTAACTCAATTACAATCCCGCGTGGGAGAGTGGACTAGAATGGACTTGGGTGGCTTCTGTTCTAAGTCTAAATTTTATTTATTCTTTACTAATATATATCTATTTTATTTTAGTTGAAGTGGAATCATGATCACAATCAAAATGTAATGTTTCTTTTTTAATTAAATGGTTTTAAAATTATATTTACACCAAAGTTGTTATATTGGAAGAATTCCACTAGCCATCGTCAACATTTTCATTTTCTACCGTTCGTTCTGGGCACAGTTGTCATTGTTTTAAGCCGTTGATCTATGACATCCGTGTCACTCCCACTCCAGTTAGACAGATATTTCTGCCTCCCTCTGTTACTGTTGCCGCGGATGCCGGATGGATGTTTCCATTTTGCAGGAGTGGCTTCTCTATTATTAGCTCGCCGCTTACACGATTAGTATGTGCAACATTCCTCTTTTTCTTGTGACGCCTGTGGAACATTCCTATTTTTCTCGTGATGCAACATTCCTCTTCTGCTCTGCGTCCAAGAAAGCCAAGAACGGAATCAAGAAACAGCCCCAGAGAGGCCTCGGTGTTGCCGAGCTTGAGAAACGGAGGTTGCAGGAGGAAAGCAGGCAAACACAGACTGTTTCTTGCCTCGCTTACCCTCATATGACTATCCCCTTGGATAGAACCTGCAGCGGCAGCTTTCTGCACCTGCAGGGAGTACGCCCAGCACGAGCTTATATTGGCCTTGGCCTTTCTCCTAAGCTCACAGCAACAGCTCGACCAGTAGAACTTGGTGCAAAGACTAGCCCTTCCCCCACTATATTGCAAGGATGGGATCGGTTTCCTGCAACTAATTCCATGGCGTGGTTGCGGCCTCCTCAAGATGGCAATTCGAGTAACACATACCCCTCCTTGGCCTCTTCTCCTTTCCTTCTCAGTAAGGCAACGCAGAGGTTTTTTGACAAGACGAGAACGCTAAAGGCGAGCATGGACATTTTTTCTGTTAAAGATCATGAGAAATTGGGTAGCTCCCCTAATGTAGTCAAATTATACACCAGTCCCATAGGTGGTGCGGGAGTTATCAAGAACGACAAAAAAACGGTTTTCGTAGGTCTTAATTCTATGGAGTCTATTGACGATGATGCCTCCAGTCCCGCGCCATTAAGAGAACTGCAGTTTCTTCGATTCCAGGTGGGTTTTCATTCAATAATATAGTAAGTTTTATTAACGTTGAGAGCAATTAATTACATGACCTAATCAATTGTCAAAAGTTGAAATGATATATTTATGAATCTGTTCATGGGAATCGATTCTCTGTACCTTGTTTTCAGGACCGTCTGTAACCAGTTAGGCATTGAATGGAGGAAGGCGACTTCTTTTCATTTTCATTACTGCGTTCTAGCGGTAGAAGAGATGCTTTTCTTGGTTTTGGTAGTGAAATTAACTCATTGATTGAAGAAGACTTCAGAGTACACTCCTGCACTCCTAATTCAAATATATACACACACAAATTTAGAGTACTGCACTCCTAATTATATATACAACAAAGAAACCAATGGGCTTTGAAAAATATAGCATATATCCTTATAATGTGCTCAATATGTGCATGTTGTATATACATCCATTACAAAACCTCATTTATATATTTGTTGTGTTTGCTCCAATTGAATAAAAGAATCGAGTCAACTTTATGACCAATGTCTACTTGCATTACTTGTGGTGTATCGTACCTGATATATGTACAAAAAGAAATAATTATTTATAGTCGTTCATATTTAGTGAATTCTATAACACAACTTTAACAGAAAATGACCTCAAGAAGAATGTGAATGCATGTGATGCAGAATGGTAGCCAGTCCATTGATGATAACAGCTCAGAGGAGCTCTCTTCTTTCAAAACAATACGTATCAAATAGCTTGGTGTCAACCAAACAAGGTACGTCGTTTAGAAGCTGGCCGGTTTTAGTTATCACAGATATTGCATCACTGTTATTTCTGGAGTTGCACTGTTATCAAAACCAGTAATGTCTCAAATTTTTATTCGGGTTTTTATGGGAAATATTTAAAATGACTCTGGGAAACGAGTGGAGATGAACTGAAATTATTTTATTATTTAGAGTGATTTTTCCATTTGAAATTAGGAACTTGTCTGACATTTTTATTTTTAATTTATGATTTGATTTCTTCGGTGAAGCAAAGCCATATGCGAATCTATACATTTTAAAGTAAGGAGCAGGTTTATGGGATGTTCAATATACTTGAATTTAAAAAATATATATCACCAGAATGTTCAATATCCTTGGTTTGACACAAGTATAATCTTTCATAGCTATAAAAATTTAGTGAAAACCATATTAAAATTTTGACTGGTACTCTGTAATGAGAACCATTAAAATTTAGACTTTACTATGTGAAAAGTGTAACTTCTAATGGAAATGAACAAATTTCATACTTTATGGAATTAATTTTAAGAGTTTAAGAATTTCTAATTAGTCTTATAAATTCCATTAATGATGGTGATTGGTTTTTCGTAATGGTGCTTAATTCTGGGAAGCATGGAGTACCTTCGAAATAGTTTTAAAAATTCCGTTAACGATGGTGATTGGTTTTTTTAATGATGAGTTGGAGCTGGAGCTGATTCTTTGGAGTGACGGACTTTTGAATTGTATGCTTTTGGTTTGCATTTTATTTCGTGTGTCCAGATGGATTTGTTTTATCTCCACTTTTTTGAATAGCTGAAGTTGTTCAGATTTGTGATGCATTTCATATGGATATATGAATATGTGTAACTCCCCACACAGAAGAAAATTATTTAATAGAGTTATCGAAAATATGTATTCACCAAACAAAATCCCTCATTACGTGGCTTAAATTCCACAATTACTTGCTCCTGTTTATCTAAATTCATAAACATATATTGGGGAGAGGATCTTCTCAGTTCTTCTATACCTTCGGTGTATTCTTGCACCTTTAGGGGAAACTTCTAGTTATTCTTTAATAATATATATCTTATTTTATTTTAGTTGAAGTGGAAATGTAAAATTTCTTTTCTAATTAAATCGTTTTTTCTTAAAAAAATATAGAGAGAATTGTAAATGATATAATAATTATGATAAAGGTTTATTAAAGTAAAATTTGATTGAAAATTTAAATAAGGGTTTTGAAATTTTTAATTTTTGATGCAAAATAAGAAGTTAAGAAAATTCAAATTATTGTTAATAATTTGAAATTACATTTTAATAAGGTTGTGTATAGAAAATGTTTCAAGTGAAAAGTGATTTTTTCTATTTTCAACTTATTCAAAGTCACGTAAATCATTGTATTTGACTTTCTAAATAACTCAACTTCACAATTTTAATTTTTATGGTATTTTATTTCAAAACTTTAAATTAATACTATATTTATATATTTTTATAATAACAATTATTTTTTTAATTCTTTGTACAATCTACCCTGTAACTCTGAAGGCTTATTCTACAACCTACTCTATATATTTTTATAATAACAATTATTTTTTTTAAATATTTTGTACAACCCACCCTACAACCCTGAAGGCTCATTCTACAACTCACCCAGTATGACAATATGTGTAAGTTCGTCCCTCTGTTCCTGTCCCTTTAAAATTAAAATTATGTTCTAAATAGAAAATTAATGTGCACTATAATTTTAAAAAATGAATATATTCTAAAGTAATTAAAAGTAAAAAAAATGTGTGAATGAGATGTTTAAATCTTTTATTTTTCAAAAATATTTCAACAAAATATTTAAATAAAGTATTTCAAGATTTATGTTAACTAATTTATGTGGATATCAACTTCATATATTTATATATATATATATATATATATATATATAAATAAGTTTTAAAATTTTTTATTTGGTCATATATATACTCTATTTAGTGTTCAAAAATACAATTTAAACAATGAAAAATAATACATTCTATCTTCCACTCTAAAAACGTTTCATTGTATTTTGCACCTGAAGAAATTTGTGTTGGAAGTGATGCTTTCATGTCATATGTACTTCCACTCTAAAAACGTTTCATTATATTTTGCACCTGAAGAAATTTGTGTTGGAAGTGATGCTTTCATGTCATATGTACATGAAGAAATTTGTGTTGGAAGTAATGCTTCCATGTCATATGTAAGTGTCATTGTGAGTCCCAAGGTGTCAATCTATAAGTTGTTGATTCCTATGTTACTAATTGGAATTGTGTATTGTGTCATGTCTGAGCCATCAAAATTTGTGTTGGAAGTGATGCTTCCATGTCATATGTAGGTGAAGAAATTTGTGCTGGAAGTAATGCTTCCATGTCATATGTAAGTGTCATTGTGAGTCCTAAGATGTCAATCTATAAGTTGTTGATTCCTATGTTATGAATTGGAATTGTGTATTGTGTCATGTCTGAGCCATCATTTGTCGAATTCAATTTTCTATGTACTATATATTGTAACTATTGTGATTAATAAAAAAACAGTGTGTGCTTGTAGTGTGCAACCATTGTCTCTAGCTCTCTTCATATTTTATAAATTTCATTTCTTTTTGGCTCATGTTATATCCGTACTTAAGATGGATCTATGCTCGTTAGGTAGAAGAACCTAAAGAAGGGTTTATGCAAAAATCTAAACTCTACACCTCGAATCAATTTAGTCATTCCAAGAACTATTGATATTTCCACATTCTCTAAATAGTTTTGGTGAACACAGATTTTCTGCATACTTGAAATTTAAAATTTATGAATTTTATAGCCAATTTTTTGCATAATCAAATCTCCATTACTAAATATTTTGGTATATATTTAATTAGTAAATGGATATTTGGGATAATGAAAAAAATAGTTTTTTTTTTCTTAAATACATAACATTTTAATCTTATTTATATATATATATAAAACATACTAGATATCAATTTAATGTTACATATAATAGGATCAAAATAGGCTGATAATTTTCTACAAAATTTTAAACTCAGTTTATAATTTTGGCTATAATATTTTTAATTTTTTTTTCCATAACTTAATCAAAGTTTGATTTATACTAACTAGATTTTTAATATTAATTTAAATTTAGTTGAAAATAAATGTAAATTTAAATATATATATATATATATTTTTTAAATATATTCTTATTTAAATAATATATAAATTTTAATTTTATATTTGTTATTTTAATTTTATTATAAAATTAACATTAAAATAAATTAAATTAAATGTTAAAAATATGTTTTATATATTAAGCTCTTCTCAAAAAAATGCTTTCTATACTAGGTGAAACATTCTTTTAAGTTAAATACGTAATTTTGAATGAAAATTTAAATATTTTTTGTTTGTTAAAGTATTGTGATTTGTGGAATTAACCTATGATTTAAGAAAGTATGACTGATTTAGGTGTTCCCTTTCCCTATTTCAGGGGTATGCTAGTATTACAAGGTTACCAGAGAAGCACTAATTCTTATATCTCTTTATTTCTATCTTAACACATTAAATATAATTGATAGTCTTCATTACTAGCAGAATTACTCTTTTAAGTTTTATTTTGTTTTAATTGAGAGTCACAAGTTTTACAATATGATGTTATATTTTACCCATTTTTAAATGAGTTATTTTACCTATTTTCAATACTAATTTAATGTGTAGTATAATTAATAGACAAAAATGATTTTTTCACATTGTTTTGGGTTAATTTTAACTAAAATTTGGTAAAGATATTTAAAAGCTTGAGTTTAAGTTGTTTAATACATCAAATTATAGTGTCCTGGGGATTAAATCTATTTATACATTCAAATTATATTTTAAACAAAAAATAATCATAATCTTGTTCGAAATTGAATCCCCAAATTCTAGTGAAAAATTTCATTTCATCAATAAGTTAAACACTACCTTAATTTAATATGATTTGCAACTCAACGTAAAGATAAGGCCAAACTTAATTTATAAATTTACATTGGAAATATACTCCTTTTAATTGTTATATTGCTAATTTATATATTTATAAAGTTTTTTTTTTTTTTTAATAGTTTGTGTGGTTTTAAAGAAGTTTCTATATTTTTCTTCTAATTTTAAATATATATTGTCCATGTTTATTTGGTTTTTTGATACAATATCTAATGGCTAACATTTTATCAAAAAACAGATCCTAGAGGTTGAGAAAATTCATAGTTAAAAGAATGTATTCCTTAGAAAAAACCAATTTCCAAAATTTCATCTTTGTATTTTACAAACAACTATAATTTTTTTCTAGTGCATTATTCCATTTAGAATATGATTCCTATAGATCATATCCTTACATACAAATACATTTGCATGCTACGCATTTCCATTTTCGTTTAGGGCATAACTTCTCTCCTTTATGAGCTCACTCTACATTTATTTTATTCCTCCCCGAGTGGAAATTACTTTAAAACTATTA
>CM076582.1:430793105-430923105 GCA_034641835.2 Pinus albicaulis
GTGAGTCCTAAGATGTCAATCTATAAGTTGTTGATTCCTATGTTATGAATTGGAATTGTGTATTGTGTCATGTCTGAGCCATCATTTGCCGAATTCAATTTTCTATGTACTATATATTGTAACTGTTGTGATTAATAAAAAAACAGTGTGTGCTTGTTGTGTGCAACCATTGTCTCTAGCTCTCCTCATATTTTTATAAATTTCATCTCTTTTGGCTCATGTTAGATCCGTACTTAAGCTGGATCTATGCACGTCAGGTAGAAGAACCTAAAGAAGGGTTTATGCAAAAATCTAAATTCTACACCTCGAATCAATTTAGTCATTCCAAGAAATATTGATATTTCCACATTCTCTTCATGGTTTTGGTGAATTTATGGTTTTTCTACTTCACTTGAAACTTAAAATTTATGAATTTAATAGCACAATTTTTTGCATAATCAAATCTCCATTAGTAAATATTTTGGTATAAATTTAATTAGTAAATAGATATTTTAGATAATGAAAAAAATAGTTTTTTTTCTTACATACATAACATTTTAAGCTTATTTATATATATATAAAAACATATTAGATATCAATTTAATGTTACATATAATAGGATCAAAATAGGCTGATACTTTTCTACAAAATTTTAAACTCAGTTTATAATTTTGGCTATAATATTTTTAATTTTTTTTTCATAAGTTGATCAAAGTTTGATTTATGCTAGCTAGTTTTTTAATATTAATTTAAATTTACTTGAAAATAAATATAAATATAAATTTTAATTTTTTTTTAAATATATTTTTATTTAAATAATATATAAATTTTAATTTTATATTTGTTATTTTAATTTTATTATAAAATTAAAATTAAAATAAAATAAATTAAATGTTAAAAATATGTTTTATATATTAAGCTCTTCTAAAAAAATGCTTTCTATACTAGGTGAAACATTCTTTTAAGTTAAATACATAATTTTGAATGAAAATTTAAATATTTTTTGTTTGTTAAAGTATTGTGACTTGTGGAATTAACCTATGATTTAAGAAAGTATGACTAATTTAGGTGTTCCCTTTCCCTGTTTCAGGGGTATGCTAGTATTGCAAGGTTACCAGAGAAGCACTAATTCTTATATCTCTTTATTTCTATCTTAACACATTCAATATAATTGATAGTCTTCATTACCAGTAGAATTACTCTTTTAAGTTTTATTTTGTTTTAATTGAAAGTCACAAGTTTCTCAATATGATGTTATATTTTACCCATTTTTAAATTAGTTATTTTACCTATTTTCAATACTAATCTAATAGGTAGTATAATTAATAGACAAAAATGATTTTTTCACATTGTTTTTGATTCATTTTAACTAAAATTTGGTAAAGATATTTGAAAGCTTGAGTTTAAGTTGTTTAATACATCAAATTATAGTGTCCTAGGGTTTGAATCTATTTATACATTCAAAATATATTTTAAACCAAAAATAATCATAATCTTGTTAGAAACTGAATCCCCAAATTCTAGTGAAAAATTTCATCTCATCTATAAGTTAAACACTACCTTAATTTAATATGATTTGCAACTCAAGGTAAAGATAAGGCCAAACTTAATTTATAAATTTACATTGGAAATATACTCCTTTTAATTGTTATATTTCTAATTTATATATTTATAAAGGTTTTTTTTTTTTTTAAATAGTTTGTGTGGTTTTAAAGAAGTTTCTATATTTTTCTTCTAATTTTAGATATACATTGTCCATGTTTGTTGGTTTTTTGATACAATATCTAATGGCTAACATTTTATCAAAAAACAGATCCTAGACGTTGAGAAAATTCATAGTTAAAAGAATGTATTCCTTAGAAAAAAACCAATTTCCAAAATTGCATCTTTGTATTTTACAAACAACTATAATTTTTTTCTAGTGCATTATTCCATTTAAAATATGATTCCTATAGATCATGTCCTTACATACAAATAAATTTGCATGCTACGCATTTCCATTTTCGTTTAGGGCATAACTTCTCTCCTCTATGAGCTCACTCTACATTTATTTATTCCTCCCTGAGAAATTGGAAATTACTTTAAAACTATTATTTTAAGAGCAACTCCTAATCTATATGGAATATCCTCAATACACTTTCAATGTAATTAATAACCCAACTTATTTCACTTTTAGTAGGGTATCCCCTTATAATTTTTTCCATAACATCTATAACTCATTTCATTTTTAAATAATCATATTTGATATAATGCAACAGGTAACAATGCAATTTAACTCGTTTAAGAAAACATAATTTCCATATATGACTACATAATTGCCATATGTGACCATAGTCATCTGTAGACATGATTTAACCAATAGGAACCAATTCTCAATTCTACTTTTTGCATCCCTAGTTACAAAATATATAGAAATATCTTAGATTGCATTGTTAGGGACTAGACACTAAATATGAAAGCACACAAATTAATAAGAAGACTTTAGTTTATGATAAAATACATTGCTACATGATTCTTTCTTAATGTTTAGCCCAAAACTAATGTTTTTGTATATTAAAACTAGTTTTGATTGTTTTTTCATTTCATGATCACAATCACTTGCAACATGATAAGAATAAGAAGACAAAATGTTGAAATCCAAAATTTTTAGATTTCATAAACATACTTAATACTTAATAACTATTCATTCTTGATCATTGTGTTAGATATTTACGCCTTAAGGCATTTTTATATGAAAAATACTTTTCATTTGCCCACCTGTCATCACTATGTGCCATTAAATTATATGTTAGACAATCAGAGAATGTTTAATTGTTGGATAGGCAAAAGCAGTTAGAAAAAAAGATTACGGTAGTCGGAAGGAAAGGACTATTACAGTTTACACCCTTATCGCCTTGCACACAAATTCGATCCCTCAAGAACGGTTTAACGCAGTGGATTGCAGGCTCTGGGGCTCTCCACCTTCACGAATAGTTTCTTCTTCACGTAGTGGATTGCGGGTTGTGGGGGCTCACCGACTGCGACCGCGAATTATTTTTATTTCCTGAAATCCAAATTGCAGATAATAGCAGACACTTTCCCTATAAACAAAACCATTGGAAAGAAATTTGTGTAGAAATTTTGAAACCATTTTATTGACAGAATGGGCTTAATCCGATAGCATCAAGACCGTGATTTAGATACAAATGATATTGTCTTGCAGGTCCCATCAAGATACGAATGATATTCTCTTGCATCTCTCATCACAGGGCACGATGAGCTGGATTTCGACTTTCTGGCGAATAAATTTGAAATAAATTTTGAGAGCTTGCTATTCTTTAGACTAATATATACGCAAATGAAAAAGGCTACTGCGGGTACCTGGTTTTATCCAACCACTGAATTCCATAACTACTGTGTTATCTAGAACCCTGTATATATATTGTATGGATATAGTGTTAAATTTATATATAACAAGTCCAAATATTTTAGCCACTGAATTCCACACCTAGGTGTTGTCTGAAATGTTGCATATTTGTTTGTTTATAATGTTTAATTTATATATAACCTATTAAAATATTTAGATCTAATTTAAATAATTTATTGGGTAAGTTTAAATTTCGAGAAAAAATATAATTATTTTATATATAATATTTATAAAATAATTGTATTTAAATTTATAAATTCATTCCAGTTTTAATATATATATTATATATCAAAGTTTAGCTTTTTAATATTAATAATACTTGCAGATTTATGGTGGATGAGATGTCCATAAGAATTTTTATAACAACAAGGCCTTGGGCATTCCATATCCAGAAATGCAAGAAATGGAAATTTTCTCCAGCATGGAATGGGATAGCTGGGCAACTCAAGGTCGTCTCTTAAAAATGCCGCAATTGTCAGACTTCTTAAACAACGGCTTTAGAGCCCTTAGCCCCTGTTCAGAAGCGCCTGGTGAGCTGGTAAAAAAAACTATATGATATACTACTTCATATACGATTACTCTGAAGATAAACAGAGATATCCAGTGCCTGCACCAGAATGTAAAATAAATGTTTAAGAGAAATTCACTGTGTACGTGAGGTTTGTACTTGCCATTTTCCCTCCCTCTCTCTCTCTCTCTCTCTCTCACTCTCTCTCAACACCCTCTCTCTCTCTCTAGCTCTCTCTCCCCCTCTCTCTTTGTCTTTGTCTCCCCCTTTTTCTTTATTTCTCTCTCTCTCTCTCTCTCTCTCTCCACCTATCTCTTTGTCGCTTCCCCCTCTATCTCTCCCTCCCTCTCTCTCTCTCGGCCCCCTCTATCTCTCCCTCCCTCTCTCTCTCTCGGCCCCCTCTATCTCTGTCTCTGTCTCTCTCTATCATCCCATTGCTCTCTCTCTCCCTGTCTCTTTGTCTCTCCCCCCCTCTATCTCTTCCTCTCTCTCTCTCTCACCCCACCTCTCTATCTCTCACCTCTCCATCTCTCACCTCTCCATCTCTCTCTCTCTCCCCCCTTCTCTCTCTCTCTCTCTCTCTCTCTCTCCCCCTCTCACCCACTCTCTCTCTCTCATCCCTTTCTCTCTGTCTCTCACTATCTCTTTGTCTCTCTATTCCTGTCTCCCTTTGTCTCTCCCCCCCTCTATCTCTCACTCCCTCTCTCTCTCACCCCCCCTCTCCATCTCTCTCTCTCTTGCCCCCTATCTCTCTCTCCCCCCATTTCTCTCCCCCCTTCTCTCTCTCTCTCTCTCCCCCCCACTCTCTCTCTCTCTCCCTCTCACCCCCTCTCTCTCTCATCCCTTTCTCTCTCTCACACACACTCTCTCTCTCCTCCCCCCCCCTCTCTCTCTCTCTCTCTCCACCCTCTCTATCTCTCTCTCCCCCTCCCTCTCCCTATTTCTCTCTCTTTCTCTCCCCTTCCATCTCGCTTTCTCTCTCTCTACCCCTCCATTACCCCCCCTCTCTCTCTCCTCCCCCTATCTCTCGCCTCTCTCTCTCTCTCTCTCTCCTCCCGCTATCTCTCACCTCTCTCACCTCTCTCTCTCCCTCTCCCTCTCCCTCTCCCCCCCTCTCTCTATCTCTCTACCACTCCATCCCCCCTCTCTCTGTATCCACCCCCTCTCTCTCCCCCTCCACCCCGCCTTTCTCTCTAACCCCCCCCCCCTCTCTCTCCCCCTCCATCCCCACCCTCTATCCCTAACCCCCCCCTCTCTCTCTCCCCTTCCATCCCCCCTCTCTCTCTATCTCTCCCTTCCTCTCTCTCTCTCTCTCTCTCTCGCCCCTCTCTCTCTCTCACACACACACACAAGCCGCTCTCTCTCTCTCCCCCTCACTCTCTCGCTCTCTCTCTCCCTCTCTCCCCCTCTCTCTTTCCATCCCTCTCTCTCTCTCTCTCTCTATATATATATATATATATATATATATATATCTCCCTCTCTTCCTTGCCATCTCTCTCTCTCTCCGCCTCATTATTATCATTATCGTTAAATGATTATTGTATCATTTCACATGAACAATCTGCATAATGTAGCAAAAAAAACATGTTATCAATTAAAAATTAAAAATCATCATATTATCTAAAAAGATACAATGATTATATCATCAAAGAAACAATAAACATATTATTATCATATAAAATATACAAAAGAAAAAAAAATACATACATAAACACATACACATTAGACATGCAAAATATTTCAACATTATATTATCTTTCACTACAATTATTTCATCTAATTAGTATAAGCACACCAAGATATGACATAAACAAACAGAAAATTATTTCATTTAAAAGTATGCAGAAAATACACCATACAAAAACACATAGACATTATACCTAAGAAACTATGACATAGATGGGATAGGTAATAAAGGAAGAGACATAGTAAAAATAAAGATAAAAAAATAAAACATAAAAAGTTAAAAACATTATATCTTAAAGCTAGACAAATAAGGAAGGATGAACGAGATACATTAGGGAATTTTACTCCAATACATGGAAACAAAACCAAAGAATAAAACATGAATATAAAATAAATATAACAAATATTAGTGTTACTTATAGGTTAAGTGTTTGAACAAATCCAATAAGCTAAATATTTAAAGATATAAAATAAAATTATGGAAAAGTAGGTATAAGGCAAGAAAGATGAACGTGAACGATTTTCCAATTGAGGAAAATACCAAATATGATTGAACGTACGAATTTTCCCCAATGAACAACAAAAATACCAAATATGATTAAACATACAAATTTTCCCCATTGAACAACAAAATACCACATATGATTCAACGTACTAATATCAGATATCAAATATGATTTTGTTTGTTGGTATATGCCTCATTAAACTTGCTCAAAATACTGTTCCCCACATGGTTGGGAAATGATAAGTGAAATGTGCGCTCAGAATTAGAAAATAAAAATATTGAAACTGTAGCAACAATAATAATTACAATGGAGCCACTATTTTTATAATACAAAAGTGAAAGCGAAAGCAGCTGGATCAACCACAAATACAAAATACAGAGCGGGTTTGGGATGTGTGAGAGAGAATTAATAGGCGTTTTGAAAATGAGAGACAGGCTGATACATAATGATGGCTTAACTGCGCATTCCTGAAAAATAACTATGTCCACTAGGAATTATTCAATATAGCTTAACCGCACAAACGTGTAAATAGATAATAAGGGCCAGTTATGGTTTAAAGGTTCAACAGATGGTTGACTTCGTTATTTTGAGATGAGGGAGGTTCAGCATATGGTTGACTTCGTTATTTTGAGATCAGGGCAAGAAGATCGAAAGAAAGGTAAATGAGATCAGGTCACGGAAAGAAGATTGGAAAAAACGTAAACTAGATATAACATTCACATATATAAAAGTAAAAATTAAAAGGAAAATCGAGGAAGGACAAGAACATTGAAAATTCAATTCTGCTCGAAACTGAAGAATATAAAATAAATACAAGAAACACATACCTGCAACAAATATTCTCTGGTTCCTTCCTTCTCTTTACTGTAAATACCTCACACAACGTCTTTCATTCGTCCATGTATCCATCCCTTCTCGCTGATGGTCAATTCAGTCATCTCTATCAAAAGCTACAGACAAAGACCCACAAGAACGACCAGATAAAAACACTTTCACTCAGAGTTACGGAGAAAACTCTTCCAATGCACATACGACAAAATTAGCTGCAAATACAAATAGATGATAGAAGAAGATGATGAACTTGGAACATACAGATGATAGAAGAAGAGGAGGATGAACTTGGAACATACAGATGATAGAAGAAGAATATGAACTACTCGTTGAGAGGCAGCTATATATATATATAGATTCCCTCAAGAAAAAGCTTGATGGACCGTTAAAAGGAGCGGATCACAGCTTACCACCACAACGTCTATAACCAAAAAAATCTTGAGATACTTTTCAGGAAACTCTTTCCACGTCCACGTCATATGGTGGGTTTTCTTAAATTTTGAATGTTGATGCTTGAATTTGAATTTAAGGTGGAGGCTTTGATATTCGGTAATAATAAGTACTTTATTGATATTAAGTACTTTCTGGTCCTCTGCTTTCTGCTGTCAGCAATTGGGTGTGCGTACCTCCACTGTTTTGTTTCTGCCATCAATTTCGATGATGCATTCAAATGCAGTAACACCGGGAGACTACGAAGAGGGTTCGATTCATGCATGGGAGACGGGGTCTCAAACCGATGTCTTCCTGGGTTTAGCAGTTACGCAATTTAAATATAATTGAATCACAAAAAATAAAACACAAATCCCACGTGGGAGAGTGGACTAAAATAGAATCGGCTGGCTTTATATTCGTTATTTTAATTCTATTATAAAATTAAAATTAAAATAAATTAAATGTTAAAAATATGTTTTATATATTAAGCTTTTTTCAAAAAAATGTTTTGTATACTAGGTGAAACATTCTTTTGAGTTAAATACATAATTTAGAATGAAAAGTTAAATATTTTTTGTATGTTAAAGTATTGTGATTTGTGGAATTAATCTATGATTTAAGAAAGTATGACTGATTTAGGTGTTCCCTTTCTCTGTTTTTCAGGGGTATGTTAGTATTACAAGGTTACCAGAGAAACACTAATTCTTATATTTCTTTATTTCTATCTCAACACATTCAATATAATTGATAGTCTTCATTACTAGTAGAATTACTCTTTTAAGTTTTATTTTGTTTTAATTGAAAATCACAAGTTTTTCAATATGATGTTATATTTTACCCATTTTTAAATTAGTTATTTTACCCATTTTATTCCTCTCTGAGTGGAAATTACTTCAAAACTATTATTTTCAACAACTCTAATCTATATGGAATCTCCTCAATACTTTCAATGTAATTGACAACCCCAACTTATTTCACTTTTAGTAGGGTATGCCATTATAATTTTTGACATAACATCTATAACTCATTTCATTTTTAATTAATCATATTTGATATAATGCAATAGGAAACAATGCAATTTAACTGGTTTAAGGAAACATAATTTCCATATATGACTACATAATTGCCGTATGTGACCATAGTCATTTGTAGACATGATTTAAACAATAGGAATAAATTCTCAATTCTATTTTTTGCATCTCTAATTACAAAATATATAGAAATATCTTAAATTACATTGTTAGGGACTAGACACTAAATATAAAAGCACACAAATTAATAAGAAGACTTTAATTTATGATAAAATACACTGCTACATGATTCCTTCTTAATGTTTAGCCCAAGAATAATGTTATTGTATATTAAAACTAGTTTCCGTTATTTTTTCATTTGATGATCACAATCACTTGAAACATGATAAGAATAAGAAGACAAAATGTTCAAATCCAAAATTTTGAGATTTCATAAACATACTTGATAACTATTCATTCTTCATCATTGTGTTAGATATTTAGACCTTAAGGCATTCTTATATGAAAAAAATCGATCAGAGAATGCTTAATTGTTTTATAGGCAAAAGTAGTTAGAGAAAAAGGTTACAGTAGTTGGAAGGAA
The DNA here is from genome assembly GCA_034641835.2 of Pinus albicaulis. NCBI lineage: Eukaryota > Viridiplantae > Streptophyta > Pinopsida > Pinales > Pinaceae > Pinus > Pinus albicaulis. The sequence goes on from CM076582.1 coordinate 430,802,068, forward strand.
AGGACTATTACAGTTTACACCCTAGCTGCCTTACACACAAATTCGATCCCTCAGGAACGTTTTGGGCTTGGCGCAGTGGATTGCAGGCTCTGGGGCTCCCCACCTTCACAAACAGTTTCTTCTTCGCGCAGTGGATTGCAAGTTGTGGGGGCTCACCGACTGCGACCACAGATTCTTTTTATTTCCTAAAATCCAAATTGCAGTTAATAGTAGAAACTTTCCCTATAAACAAAACCATTGGAAAGCAATTTGTGTAGAAATTTTGAAACCATTTTATTGATAGAATGGGCTTAATCCTTTCTCCCAGAGGTCGGCACAAAATAGTCTGTGTCTGGACACAAAATCTTGCAAAACATAGCTATAAATACTACTTTATGCAGCTGCAAACCATATTTGCAGAAGTGAAGCAAACATCATGCTTGCAGGTGGCACAAATGTTGCGATTGTGACGACAGGAGTGGGTGGATTATTGCCGTTAGGGCTCTTTTCACAGAGGATAGATAGCATCAAGACCGTGATTTAGATACAAATGTTATTGTCTTGCAGCTCCCATCACAGGGCACGAGGAGCTAGATTTTGAGTTTCTGGGGAATAAATTTGGAGAGCCTATGATTCTTTATTCTAATATATACGCAAATGAAAAAGGCTACTGCGAGTACCTGGTTTTATCCAACCACTGAATTCCACAACTACTGTGTTATCTGGAATGTTGTATATATATTGTATGCATATAGTGTTCAATTTATATATAACAAGTCAAAATATTTTAGCCACTGAATTCTACACCTAGGTGTTATCTGAAATGTTGTATATTTGTTTGTTTATAATGTTTAATTTATATATAATCTATTAAAATATTTAGATCTAATTTAAATAATCTATTGGGTAGATTTGAATTTCTAGAAAAATTATACAGTCTTATAATTATTTTATGTATAATATTTATAAAATAATTGTATTTAAATTTCCCATTCTTCTTGATAGATGAACCATAATTTTTTCGGAACTCATTCAGTGATACAGAAGGCTCTATGTTCTTCTTCTCAGGTCTAACCTCCTTCATTATTAAAACAATTACAATTATTTTTGTTTAGATAAGATTTCTTTGGGAGAAAGTTTCATCATGTATCTATGTAATTTGTGTCAATTCTTTCAAATAACTTTCCATCCATAAGAGTTGTTACGAGTGAATTTTTTTTTTCTAAGGAGTTATCCATCAGAATTTTCTTGGCACACAAAACACTTTTCCTAATTGGTGATCCAAATCTATTTTTAAAATGTTTTAGTGAAATTGGATGATCCATACTCTCCTCATTTGGCACTATTTTCCTCTTCAATGGGAAAACATCGAAAATTCACTTTGGACATATGACCTTTTATTAGGAGGCTTTTGGAGTCCATGTTCATTGAATTTATATATACGAAGCCCATGGGCTACCATATAAGAGACATTTGTTGCATACATATTTCCCTCATATTCTCTAGGGCTTTATTTATGTTCTTTAAGTCCCATGGCATGAGACGAACATGAATTTAATGGAACAAGTGTTTTGCTCTTCGAGATATGAATAGGAAATAGAGTGAGGGGGTGAAAATATTTTCACAACTCAATAGCTTTAACACATTCCTTCGTAGAGGAATATTTCCCATTATTATCTTCAATTCTTTCATATTCCATATATATCTCCATAGACTTGTTCCCTTTCTGTGACTTAAAATTTTTGTCTTTAGATAAGATCCGATTATGAAAGACTTCAAATTACTGCAACATTTTTACATCATGCAAGGATGCTAATGTCATAGTTTGAAATGACTTGTTGTAAGTAAATGAATCAATAGTCTGTTTTGTTCATGAAAGATGCAATTTGGTTGCACTAACTATGTCATCGCTAGACTTCATGTTGCACCCTTTGCAAATCTGTTGATTGATGAGTTAAGCTTCGGCTATCAATCCACTTCCAAACTAGTCCTTTTCTTCCTCTGTGAAATTTTTGAAATACTCACATCAACCTCATATGAAAAATTTTCATGAAAAAATTTTCATTTGGCTTTAAATGATTGAGAGGCTTCCGATTAAATAAAATCAACTTAGCTAGACTACATTGAGCCCCCTCCCTAACTACATCTCCATTCAATAAAGGTGTGTTGTCCATGTAATTGTTTTCCATCCCACTTAGTCCCTTTTGGAAAGAGAAGTCTAAAACTTTGGCATCTTTAAGTAAAAATGATAATCCCTTTATTTTTGAATTAAAAGAACATTATTTAGTCACTCCATCACATCAAATTTGTTAAATCTTGTATAATATCATCTCCACTTTTGTGCAGGTTGTAACATGATAATCCTTGAGTTGAGTCAATTGACATTGTCCTTCCATTGATAAATCCTGCATTTAAATAAGAGTTAACCTTATCATATATATCTCTTTCTTCATATAAATTTGTTTCTAATTCATCTTGGTAAGATATTTTTCAATGCGACAAATGAATTTTTTTCCCAAGACCTTTTCCAATGTCATCAGAGTCCTCTCTTTCATTTCTCAATAGAACACCACAACAACCATGTTAGCGCCATTAGCTTCCATTGATAACTTATGGCCTCATTCTTATGTACAAGGGCTATATGGAACTTCCTGAACCAGCCCATTAGCTAGAAAAGGGTGAGCCAATTGATTTCCTAACAAAGGACTATTTGGGACTTCTTCAATAAACACATTACCAAGTTTTTTCTCACTAGGAAAAATGCAATCTTTTCCAAGACCTATGCCAATGGCATTGATGTCATATCTTTCATTTCTCAACAAACTATCTGTAACAGCCATGTCCCTGACAATGGCTTTAATTAACAACTTATGACCCCTTCCTTCTATAGGAAGGCTATCTAGAAATTCTTGAACCAAAACATTATCTACCAAAGGGATATCTATACCTTATGGAACCACCCCATTACCTAGTAAAATAACATTTTCAGAAATTGGATGGCTACCCTCATCACAAAATACTAACCTTTCCAACAAGATCGAGAGGCATTAGACAAGCCACTTTTACGATACTAGTGATGATTGGAGGGTATCTCTTGAAAAAATTCTCATGCTTCTGGGTAGTTTCAGTCACATTTGAGGCCTCTAGATGTTCTACATCACAACTGTCAACACTTCTTCGACAATCATCCCTTGGAACTGCCTCTTTTGTGCATCTTTATTGCATTTTTTGATTGTCTACCTGTTGATCACTCTTATGATCAATATCTTTGAAACCTCCATGACCTCATTCCATGGAATCAAAATTCACCTTTCATTATTTCACAGTGCCTCCTTTTGTTCCTCTATGCTTTCTTACATATATTATCCACTTACGACATTTCCTTTACAATATATGGTGCAGTTTCAAAGGAAAAATAAAATCAATGGAAACAAAAGTTGTTTTTATATGGTTCAATATATTCTCTCACAATTTTTGTGGGACTTATGTTTTATTTTTAAAAACAAGAATATCAAAAATGCACTTTTTTGTTTAAACTGTGTACTTATTAAATATAAAGCCACAACTAGACAAAAATAAATAAGAAATTTCTTTATCCGAACAATTATCCAAACATAAAATTTAATTTTAAATAAATTAATTCATATTTATATTTTAAATATTCAATTAAATAACATAACATATCACATTTTCTTTCTTCTATGTTGAGTCTTAAGTCGTTTCCTTTACAACATATGGTGCAATTTATAGTTTATTTTTGGATTTCATAAGCATACTTAACAACTATTCATTCTTTATCATTGTGTTACATATTTGCTATTATTTGTAGCTCTCCTATTTGGGTTCCATTGTCATGTGCATTAAGGAAAACTTGACTCTAATTGCCTAGTTGTTTCTTATGGTGATAAAATTGAGTTTTCATGTATTTAATTAAGGACTCTAAATCATCTAGTTGTTGCTTATGATGATAAAATCACATCATCTATGTTTGAGGCTATTATCATGGAACTTCCACCACTTGTCAAGTGTGTGTCCATTCAAAGTTCAAATTTCAATGCTTGTTTTTAGGGAGGAAATAATGTAGTGGCAACACTATTATGATACCTACTTGGGTTCTAGTGATTTGTTAATGGGGTTGATATACATATTAGCATATATGTATTTTAGTACAATACCTTTTAATCATTGAGAGGGATTGAGATAAAATAAAATCATAATTGATCACTGCATAAAATATCTAGGTTAAAATAGATCTATATTGATTTATTCTTTTATTAGAGATTTCTAGTATTAGTATGGCGAGTTATTATTTCAATTTTATTTTACATTTGTTTGAATTTTGTATTTTTTCCATTTAATTAATTAGCAATAAGACTACTCCCATAGCATTCCCACATGCATATGTCTCCACTTTAAAGGGATACTGTAAGTTTAGTTATGCTAGAACTAATGCTTGATTGATATTATTCTTTAACACTAAAAAGGATCTTTGTTGATCCTTTCCCCACTGGAAAATATTTCCAGTTGACATTGTGGTGTGGAGTGGTGTTGCTACTACTAAAAAAAATTCTATTAATTACTTTAAGTACTATGCCGCCTCAAAAAAACTCCTAACCTCAAAAATATTTAGTAAGCCTTACCGACAAATTCTTGATGACCTCTATCTTGGAAGGATCTATATTCAACTCTCCTCCACCTATCACATATCCCAAATACACCAAAGGATATTGTGAAAAATCACACTTCTTGAGGTGTGCCAATAATTAGTGCTTCTTTAAAGTCTCTAGCACCCACATCAAATGTGATATGTGCTCCTATTAAGTAGCAATGTATACTAGTAAATCATCTGAATAAACAATAAAAAATGAATTTATAAAATTGCAAAATATATCATTCATTAATTTCATGAGTGTTGTTGGTTCAGCACATAGGCCAAATATTATAACTATCCATTCATAGGAACTGTATGTTTTAACCCAGTACAGAAATTATCTATGAACGAATCTTAAAAACAGAAAATAAACAATAGTGAGAGCATAAAACATAAAATAGATATACACAAATATTTTCCCCTGGATCCCAAATCGGGACGACCAGCTTGATTATTCATTATATTCCTTTTAGTTTTACAACACATATATATACATGCCAAAGCATACAAAAACCCCAATCCATTAACCCTAGATTAGAACATAAATGTATTTCCCTTGACCAGATCTCCAAAATACTAGGGGCTGAAAACCATCATGCCCAAAAACCATGTGCTAACCCATGCACAAAACCATGGGCATGTTCGCCCACCAAAAAATAGGGTCCAAATTTTTTTTCCTGGGGTGTTGCCCCAGAGCTCGAATAGGGGGGCTACCGCCCCCCTTGTTACGCCCGATGCAACTTACAGGGGGGGCTATTACCCTTGCTATGACCCCCCTGTGTGTGATTAGTCGTCGAAAAAATATAACACACACCCAACATTATCCCACTTGTTGTTTTCTTTCTGCAAGGGGGCCACATGAGAGCTTATTCATTATCCCAGCTCTACAACACCAATTGTCTCTCTACACCAAGAGAACTTCTGAGTGCTCACATACTTTGTCAATGCATATGCAACATTCTTCAAAGTGTCCACCTTTACCAACAACACCCTTTCATCCTCAACCATATCTCTCACAAAGTGATATTAAACATTACTGTGCTTTGTCTTTAAATGATAAGGAGGGTTCTTAGCCAAGAAAATTTCACTTTGGATATCACAGTCTATCTTTATATTTTGCTACAACAACCCCATACTTGAACACAATCTCTGTAACCAAACTGATTCCTTGCTTGCATGAGTGGCTACCATGTATTCTGCCTCTGCAGTTGAAAGAGCCACTATAGACTTTCTTTTACTCATCCAAATGACTGCACCTCCAAATAGGCTAAACACATACCCACTTGTAAATATTCTTTGGTCCAGATCTCCAACCCAGTCAACATCAACAAAACCATGAATTTCCAACACTCTTTCCAATCGTGGTCTTCCCTAGTAGCACAAGCCATAATCACTAGTGCCATGCAAATATCTGAAAACCCGCTTCACTGTTGTCCAATGCTCCTTCGATGGGTTTGACATAAACTTGCTCAATACTCCCATTGCATGTGAAATGTCTGGTCTAGTATATACCAATACATACATCAGGCTACCCACTGCACTTGCATATGGAACACAGGACATATCCTCCTCTTCTTCTTGTGTCTTGGGACATTGTTCAGCAAACAACTTTACACCTATAGGAATCAGAACCTTCACCAGCTTACTATCCTGCATATTGAACCTCTGGAATATAGTCTCGACATACTTCCTCTGGTTTAACCATAGCTTCCTCTTTAACCAGAGCTTCCTCTTTGCCCGATCTCTCTTAATTTCCATACCCAAAATATAGTTTGCAGCACCAAGATCTTTCATGTCAAATTTCGAGAACAGTTGGGTCTTCAAATCTTGGATAATTTCTTTGTCATTTCCAATCAACAACATATCATCCACATACAAGACCAAATAAATAACATGGTCACCAATTAATTTAAAATAAACAGAGTGATCCTCCTTGCTTCTGGTGAAGTCAAGTCCTTGTATATAGGTATCAAATTTCTGATACCACATCCTTGGTGACTGTTTTAATCCATATAGAGACTTATTTAACCTGCATACTAGTTCTTTCTTACCCTTCACCATAAAGCCTTCAAGTTGCTTCATATAGATCTCCTCTTCCAGATCCCCGTGAAGAAATTTTGTTTTCACATCCATCTGTTCTACCTCAAAATAAAATGTAGCAGCAACAGATAAAAGTAGTCTAATAGAAGTAACCTTGGCAACAGGAGAAAAAATATCACCAAAATCAATTCCTGACACCTGGGAATAACCTTTTGCTACTAATCGAGCTTTTTATTTCTCCACCTTGCCTTCGACATTCATCTTCTTCTTAAACACCCATTTGCTCCCGATGGGCTTCCTTCCAGACGACAACTCCACCAAATCCCATGCCTCATTTTTGTGCAAGGATGCCATTTCATCAACCATGGCCTCCTTCCAAAGTTTTCCATCCTCTGAATCTACTGCCTCCCTGACAATCCTTGGATCATCATCAATTATAGTTAAGGCAAAATTTGAACAGAAAGAAGATTGACTATACCTTTCTGGTTGTCTTCTTTCCCGAATTAATCTTCTCATAGCTGTAGTTTGTGGCTCTTCTTCTTCTGAGTCTTCTTCTGTTAGAGTCTGATTCATCCTCATTTAGCTCAAACTCTGTCTTCTCAGGTTCCTTTGGTAGGACTTCATGTTTAACAACATCTTTCACCTCTCTAAACACCACATCTTGAATGTACACAACCTTCCTTGTTTCTGGGTTCCAAAGCTTGTACCCTTTAAACCATATTTATACCCAATAAAGATGCACCTTTAAGATTTATTATCCAACTTGGTCCTTTTCTCCTTTGGAACATGTACATATGTGTCACATCCAAATACCCTTAGATGTGAAAGAGAGGGTTTCTTACCAGTCCATACCTCATGTGGAGTCTTATCCTCCAACGCTGATGAAGGTGATCTATTAACCAAGTAACATGCAGTCTTCACTGCCTCTGCCTAGAATTCTTGTCCTAACCTGGTACCACTGAGCATGCTTCTTTCCTTTTCCATCAACGTTCTATTCATTCTTTCTGCAAATCCATTTTGCCGAGGTGTGTATGGATTAGTCTTATGTCATGCTATACCACACTTCTTACAGAACTCTTCAAATTCCCTCTTGCAGAACTCCCCACCATTATCTGTCCTCAACACCTTTATCTTCTTCTCTGTCTAGTTTTCCACTAGAGCTTTAAATACTTTAAATTTGTCAAAGAATTAATATTTCTTCCTCAAGAAATATATCCATGTATTCCTTGAGAAGTCATCTATGAATGAAACGTAGTACAAAAAATTACCCAGTGATGGAACCGCAACAGGTCCAAACACATAACTGTGCACAACCTCTAATATCTTGTTCGCCCTCTTAGAACCATAAGGAAAACTCACCCGATTATGCTTCCCATATACACAATGTTCACAGAAATTGAAATCTAGAGAGAAATTAGACATACCTTATACCATACCATTTCCATGCAGTATCTAAAGGCCCTTCTCTCCAATATGTCCAAGCCTTTGATGCCATAGCATGATCTTTTCTCTAGAGACTACTAGGTTTTCTGCTGCACTTTTAGGAACCACATAACTATTTCACCCATCAATAACAATGCTTCCCTAAAGCTTGTACAAAGTTCCAATCCAAACTCCCTGCATTAATACCAATGCTCCCCGAACCATCTTATAGGTATATTTCTCAAACACTTTTTTTACACCTGCATCATCCATCTTGCTCACAGAAATAGTATTTCTACCCAATGCAGGAATGTGTAGAACACCAGGTTCTGTTCTAATCCTTTCACCTTGCAGCTTCAGCTTGAATTTTCCATGTCCAAAGATTTTGGCCTTCCTATCATCCCCTAAGAAGACATCACTTCCATCATATTTCTCATACTCGTAGAACCACTCCCTATGGGGAGTGAAGTGAAAGGATGCACATAATTCATTCAACCATGACTCATGATCTACATGTGTATTTGAAGAAGAAGCCAAATACACATCCCCACCTTCATTCGAAGTGGCTTTTGCCTCTCCAGAAGGAGCATCATCATATCCCTTACCTTTCTCACGAGCTTTAGATCTACAGTACTTTTTGTAGTGTCCTTCCTTTCTGCATTTCCAACACACCTTTACAAACTTTCTAGGAGATTTAGATCTCCCACTCGAAACCTTATTCTTGTTTCTGTTTTGGGACCTTCCTCATACAGATAAGGCATCTCCATTCTGACCCTCCATATTTCTTCGTCTCATTTCCTCCGACAGCAAGGCTGAAACAATTTCATCAAAATTTAAGGTAGTTGGATTTCTACCTATTTTGATAACCAGACTGTCCCACAAATTTGGTAGAGAACACAACAAACTGATGCACTTATCTTCATTTGATATTTTAATATCAACAGATGATAGCTAGCTTACCATAGTATTGAAGGCATTCAGATGCTCTGTCACCGAGTCTCCATCCTTCATCCTCAGGTTATACATATTTTTCCACAGGAACAATTTATTCGTCAGAGACTTAGATTGGTACAAATTCCCTAGCTTGTCCCACAAGGTCTTCACCATAGCTTTCCTAGATACATTCAACAATAATGAATCTGAGACACACAACCGTATTGTGCTCTTTTCCTTTTGATCTAGCTTCTTCTAGTATTCATCTGACATTTTTGTTGGTTTAGTACCCAAATCTACCACGATCCATTGATCTTTATCCACCAGCAGATCCTCCATCTTGAGCTTCCACAACTCAAAACTCTGACTATTAAATTTCTTGATCTCTATCTTCCCGCCTCTCGCCATCTTCTTTCACCACAAGAATCAATCCTGCAGATCTCCCACTAAAAAAGGTCTACCTCAAGCCTGAGAAAAAAACCCCTCAGCAGCAAAGACGTCCCCATGAAGCCAAAACAACTCTGATACCAAATGTAGGTTTTAACCCTATATAGAAATTTTCTGCAAACGAATCTTAAAAACATAAAATAAACAATAGCAAGAGCATAAAACATAAAATAGATATACACAGAGATTTTCCCCTGGATCCCAAATCGGGACGACCAGCTTGATTTTTCATTATATTCCTTTTAGTGTTACAACATATATATATATAGATGTCGAAGCATACATAAACCCCAATCCATTAACCCTGGAGTAGAACATAACCATAGTTCCCTTGATCGGATCTACAAAATACCAAGGGCCGAAAACCACCATGCCCCAAAACCATGTGCAAACCCATGCACAAAACCATGGGCGTGTCCACCCACAAAAAAATAGGGTCCAATTTTTTTTTCTCGGGGTTGTCACCCCACTTGAGACCCCCCTACTGCACCCGGCGCAACGTGCAAGGGGTGTTATCCCCCCCCCGCACGTGAATAGTTGTGGAAAGAATATAACACATACCCAACATGAACCTTGCCTACTTTTGAAGGTGGTCTTGTAGGTATCCTATTCTTTGACTCAAACCTGGTGATACCCTGATTTTAATTTTAGATTTCTTAAGTATTTATCTTGCTACACAATAGATCATCTATCCTAGGTAAGGGGTACCAATTATTCAACATAATTTTGTTTAAAAACTTGAAACCTTTTAGTTTCAATATGTCAGTGATCAGAAATCTTTCAGTTAAGTTGCTAGTAGTCATAGGTTAAAATTCATGGTCTTTTCAAACAACTTTTCAAAATAAATTTTGGTCACTACAGGAGTTTAGGTTAGAAATATTGCTCCCTTCATCTCATCCATGGAAATCATCACTTTAAAGGTCATCCCATCCATTTCCATTTAGAATTATTAGGTCATTCACTCCATTGCATCTAGGTCTGTTGTCTAGGTGTCATTGTTTTTCCTTTGAAAAGTCCAATTTGTCATAAAAAAATGCAAATAATCCTTCATTTTCACCATATAAGTCTAGAGTCATCATAATTAGTTGAATAAAGTAAGGCAAGTTGTCTTCTTTTAATTTTTTTTTCAAAGTCAAAAGATTTCAAAAGGAAAAATTGTCTTATTTTTTTCACTACAGGACAAAAAGGTAATTTGAAAGCTTATAAAGGGAAAAATAGGCTCATCCAAACTCATTATTCTATTTTCATGTGTGGTAGAGCTCCTCTCTTACCTCCATTGGACTCCATAGTGGCCAATGGTTTGAAACAAAGGAAAGAAACTACTCCATATCACAGTTGCTACACTTTAGTTGACCTTTGATATGCTTATGGAGAAGTTTGTTATGTTTCTGCAACAATTTTTATGCTTCTGGACCACGTTCTTACATTTCTGGAATAGTTTTTATGCTTCTGGAGCATGTTGTTATGCTTCTGTAGCATGTTGTTACGCTTCTGGAACATGTTGTTACAATTTTGTTGGGGGTGTGTTACACATCCAGAAAGTGTTGAATTACGGTATTTTGGCTCCCAAACTACTCAAACAAGTTCAAGGCTCATTGGCATCTATTTTTAAAGTTATTAAAATATTAATTAAGTTTCTCATACCCTCCTATGGTCAATTTATCAAGCTTACCGTTGATTTTCATGCTCACGTCATTCTCCATTATAATTTCACTTCTTTACATCATTGAAATATTTTAGCAAACCAAACCCTAACCCTCTTATCTAACAATATTATACATATCCCACATACATCATATTACCATCCCCCACCATACATATCCTTCCTAACAACCATTTTCAACAAACCCTAATTTCTAGCTAGTTTTCAAGAGTTAAACTGGAAAATTCTCGTGTTTCCCTCATTTGAACACCTTCCTCACATTAATTCCACTTGATTTCGCTCATATCATGGAGCCAAAATGCAATCCTATCTCCTCTAATATCAACATGGGAAAGGTCATCATTGTAGGTGTGGTGTTTAATCTATCAGCAAATGTGATTTCTTCAGCAATAGGTATTCCTAGTCACACATAAAAGTGCTTCAAGGGCATGGACTTAGACCTTAAAAATTACAAACTATTTCTCAAACCTCATGCTAGAGAGAAACCAGAGTACATCTTCCCTTTTAGACACCTCCTTAACAAATATTCTCCTTTGATGATGTTAATAATGAAGTATCTCACATGTGAAGGGAGATTTTCCATTTTGTATAGGTGCCATTCCAGGTTGTTGATGCATTTCACTTCTACCAAACCACTTGAATTGCCACATTACTCATAAATTTTTTTGGTTAAAATGACTGAGAAGGTTTAAAGTAGAAAAAAATATCATTACCCAAGTATTTTTCACCATGGTCTAGTCAAACTCATTGTGTTGCATCACCTTTCATCCATCAACATGACTTGGGAAACCTTCATGGAAAGAGTAGCAACAATGCCCACCACTAGCCCTCATGTCATGCATAGCACCACATCACCATCACTGTCAGCACAACCAATGGAGGTTGGATCTTCCAGCACGCAAAATCAAATTTCAAAGCCTCCTAGGGTTTTTGAGTTCACTCATACCTATGACAAGGGAAAGAGACAGGTATTTGCACCCAAATATATAAAAATTGTACTTACATTTGACATTATAGTTGAACAAAGTGAAATAGAGGAGAAACCTCTCATGTATCAAGAGGAAACACCTTTCACCAACATAGTAAACCAATGTCATTGGAGGTGTTATCACTAAGTCGGTACAGATGGGTTGCTTCAGTAGACAATATAGGGTAACTCTTTTAAACCAACTTATGACTCGAAATTAGCCTTTTCAGCCTGAGAGGTCTCTCTCAATGGTAACTATGATTTGTTCAAATATAATTCAATGAGATGACTAACTCTGTAATAGTGTCTTGAATATGTTTGTATGAATGTGAAAAATGTATAGGGTTTACTACCATTACGCTTATGGAGTCAGTGCTAGGAAACTCAGTGTCATGGTTCTCCTTGTGGAAGCTGAGGCTTGTGGTCATTTTAGTGATAGGACAACACATAGAGATATGTAATAGCTTAATTCTTAAAGGAAGTTAGAGCATGATTTACATTAATTCTAAGTAATTAAAGATTAAGATACTGAAAGAAAAATAGAAAGATACATAGGACAAAGCTCATAAAAACATTATATGAATCTCAAGTGAAGAAGAAAGAAAACAACCACTGTATATTACAAATCATAAAAGTTTACAATAGTAGTAGTGTAGAATAACATCTTCCAACCCTGAATTATTCAAAATTCTGCCTATAAATAGGATTTAGTCACCTTACATTGGATCTGCCTACATGGCTAGATCATCAAACTAATTTTGCTGACACCTATCTTAACAAGAAGCAAAATACATGGGAATGAAAATGGCACCTATTTACATTATGAATTAGAGACCTACTAGGATTCCTCCACTTATTTATTACATTCAATAACTGAAAATACCACATAATTACATCAAAAATAGTCAAGTGGTCGAGTGGAACTAACCATCATCAAGGCATAAATACCCCCACTAAATTAAGAAACTAATCATCCTATTTTTAAGGAAACCGTGTCATGATATTTGCTGACTATCTTCATTCTGATCTGGTGAACTAGACAGCCTTGTGAAAGAATAAAACTCCACTAGAATATTCCACTGATACTCTTTAAACTCTCCACATGGCTAGCTGACCTCTGATGAACCCTCAAAACACAAAATTGCTACGAGATGTTGCTCGCTACAGAAACAATGGAAATAAGGCAATTTTGTAGCAAATTTTAGTAGCAAAATGACTTCACCCATCTATATCACTTTTTAGCCCTCTTTGATGATTTGGAGATGATTATTGAATGAAATGAGCTAAACACAAATTTTTTCCCATCTTGATTTTGACCATAGGCATAGTTGTGATTTTAAGAAAAAACACACCTACAACGATTTCGTAGTGAAATCCAGGTTTCAAGCATGGGATTCACTACGAAATTTCCTAATTGGCAGAAAACTCATAAATTGTGTTTATTTATTCAAAAAATTTCCTATGGATTTTAAATATGATATGATGAAGCATGATAAGGAAAACTTGGCTCAAAATACCTCCTACCCTCTTCAAGAAGCAACATTTTCACCTTCAACAATTTCATCTATTAATAAAAACAGAGTCGTTTTTTCTAAAAATTAGAGCTAAGAAATGAGCTCCTATATCTGAATCCTTGATAGATTTTGAAAAATGGGAGGAGGTTTTTGTAAATTAGTTCTTTTTAAAGAAAAAAATCTCTTTTTTTTTTTAAAAGAATCTCCAGGTGTCTGGAATCTGCATTTGAAAAACATGTCTAAAATAGGAAAAAATGCATTCTAAAAATAAATCCCAAAGACATCTTCGAATCTCCCAATTTGTAGCACCTGTGAGAAAAGTGAAATAGGTTAATTTTCTTTAATCTATTATTGACAATAACCTCTCTCCATATTTTAAAATTATCCTCTATTTTCCTAGAAACAACTCTTGAAGCTGACTACTCAAACAGTAAAAAAACAAAGAAATCCCTTTGTATCTTCTTGTAAAAACTCATGCCACCAGATTTGATGAAGTCCTATGAAAAACTAAGGTCTTACATGAAAATATTTAGGTCCATAATTGCATATCCTACACGGGAGTCTCCTTTTCTTGTTTTCCTTTTCATGGCCATCTTCCTTTATACTACGTTTCCTTTCTTGAAAAAGTGACACCTGCAAAGAAACCAAATTGAATAGCAAGCTTCTTGCGATGGAGCTAGACTCTTCAATGATAATAATAAACTAAGGCATGCAAATATTGAAAGGAGGATGATAGAGAGGAGCTTTTGAGTTGAGTTTAAAAATTGAAATTAGAATATATGAGGAATAATGACAACTGGGAGGAGTGAAAGGTAATGATGAATGACACTTATGACTATGCATGATTGGATGACTGTAATAACCGATCACATGACTTCACATTCACCCAAAAACTCTAAAAACATTGAAAACTCATCATCCTTTTATTGGTGCAAAGAAAAACACGATTCCACATCGTTTTCAATTATAAACCTGGAATATTCGCTACGAAATGGTCAGGTGATTTCATAGCGAAATGTGTCTGTTTGCAGTAATATTCGCTGTGGAACTGGGAAAAATCGTACAGGTGGCCACTATAAAATTTTAAACCAATTAATATGAACCTAAGGTGTATTTTTATGGATTTGAATCCAATGACATGACCCATGGGCTATTTTATAATGACCATTTCATGAGATTTCATCAATTTCATGAACCAATTTTTATGAGACAAAATCAGACCTAGGCTAATAACCCTATCAATCAAAAATTGAAATTTTATGTGTGATAACAGTGGCTCCACTGGGGATGGTGTGCCCCTATGGTACAAAAAAGAACTTGTAGTTCTAGTGCCTTCTTTCAAAAACTGAAATTGATGAAATTGATGAAGACTTTACCAAGATTTTACGACCCTCTCCTCAAACTCAAGCTTGTTTAAAAATGCAATCTAAGCTTAAGACTAAATCCGTACATGCTAAAAAACTGCTCAGAATACTTGAGCTTATTGAAACACACTCCTACCTACCCTAACAGCTACAATATTCATGTTTGACTCAAGTGACATGAAACCTCCAATAAAGCCAGTCAATGAGCGGATCTAATACCAAAAATCCTTGATTGTATTAAACCATAACAAAATTGTATACTATGTTAGCACAACAAATTTTCCAAATATTTTCAAAGTCTGGTCATCATTCTCCAAGGAATCAATCTGCCCTTTCAGTTTGATTATAATATGAAAGTATCACTGTCAAAGTGTAGTGGTGAGAAAACTCCATTTCTACCTTCATTCATTTCATTTTCCCTCTTTCACCTTTCATTTTTCCCCCAAAAAAATCCCAATGTCTAGCCTCTCATTTCCCTTTTCAAAACTCCTTTTTTTACTCATAAAATCCATTTTTTATAGTTAAAAGGTAGCTCTGCACACCCATCAATAGCCATATCATATTTCATTTTTAACTTACCATATATTTATTTTATCGCAACTTTTACCCGCACCACAACAAAACCTTGGTTATATCATATATCATATGATATAACTTACCGCACTTAATAAACATCATGGACCCCTTACCTTTCATCACAATTAGCTCTTCACAGTTTTAACTCCCATTCACGTTACAATTGTCATCTCCTACAAAACCCCCGAAATGTGATTTGCGATATGGTCTAGGACCCATACTTCCCTTTGATACAACTCGAATACATTATAAAGCCCTTTTTATGCTTCGGGCGTCTTTTTATCATATCACCATGACTTAGAGAAATATTCATTTTCTGCTTTTAAAAGCAATTTAAATGGCCCCACCTACCTCTTCGCATCACATTTCTGCAAAGTTCATTTACAACATTCACTTCTGCTTCCTTAAAGTTTCCGATTTGTGATTTGCGGGTGACTGTTTGTCATGTCACGTCACCCTTCGCTCTCATCGCACATCGTGATTCGCCAGTTTTAAAATTTAACTCTTACATTTTATATTAAAATATCTGATGCACAATCTGCGATTGGTCCCACTTCTTTTCCACGTCATCACCCCATCGCAAAATCACATTTTTTCCCATTTGTATCTTATGTTTAAATGCTCCAGTCTCGATTTGAAATTGTGATATATGTCTAAAAGGTTTTCTCCGTCCTCTTATCATTCATTCCGCTCCATTTCTCCCCTATCAATTAAACCTTGTTCAAAGGATTTCTTTGTAATTTCTCATAAAATGAACCTCTTCCACTCTATCAAAATTTTTTGGGGTTTTCTGCCATTACAAAGGGTTTTCCACCAAAAAAGGAAAGGAACAACGGAACATCGACAGAGTTTCTCTGAAACATTTTTCTACCACTACTCTCAGCACCATCATGTTTCTACCAGGTACCAGGCAGCATTCAGGGAACAACCACACACCATTTTCACTGTTATTTACACTTTTTGTGGATTTGGTTGCACTATAACAGAAGAGGAGATTTCCCATAAACTTCCACATTATACAAACAACTTCAAATTGTTAGCCTTGATGTTGTTATTTTCATTATCTCATAGCACTTTCTATTAAAGTTTTAGGATAAGCCTCATCTCTTTCTCGAGATCGTAATAACTTTTGGGAACAGGTTTACTCCTTTTTTGGAGATGACAGTTTATTATTTTTGTATATATGTGATAAACTGCTATGGAAAAGGGTTTGGTTGGTGGTTTTACAATTTTGACTCATATGATCTGTAACCTTTCCTGTGAATGAAATGGAATGATACTAATCAGTACTTATTACCAATTTATTGTGTGTATTGTCTACTTTACTTGTGTTTCCATATCTCCTTTCTTTTAGTTCCAGTTTTCAAACCATCATACCCTTATGTGTTTTTATTAGTCTCTTAAACATGTTATGTGTTTAATCAATTTTTGTTACTCTCACACAGTGATCATTCCTGGTAAAATATAAGTTATAACAATGGAAGTGCATCACTCATGATAGTTATTCTTCCTGATATTTCACTGAGAATCTTGTTAGACTAGAAATAGCTCTCTTAGTGGAATATTTTCAAACTGCTACTTTTGTGAATTTCTACCAAATGCAGTATATTTTTGTTTTATAGACCTACTTTTTCCTCTAATATTACAGTTTCCTATCCTCACAGGCTACAAATTTTCACTCTGCTACCACATCAAGTTAAAATACCCTCATTAGTAGAACTATGGATTTGACTGAAATCTCTTTTCAGTGAATTAGATTTTATACCTCCTATCAATCCTATAAAACAAATCATTAAAATTTCTTTAGAGTTTAGGATGTGTCTGGTCAGGTGCTTGCTATAGTCCAAGTGTTGATTCCAGTGCCAACATACTGTAATGACAAATGGTACTAATTCCAGTGCCAAAATACTGTAATCACAAAGGTAACATAAAATGGGTCTGATTTTCACAGTGAAAACATAATTGAAAAGTTGGACTATAGAACTCATCCATGTAGTCAGCTATGGGATTATAGAATACATAGTTTGTTTGATAATTCTCAAGACATTTTGCAGTTTTAGACAACTCATATATGATTTATTTAGTAACATAAGACTTCAGTTGTTTCCTATGAAACTCATTTTCAAAAACAAGACATTCCTCCTAAAACTCAAAAGAGAAATATAACACCACCTTCTCTTTGTATTTTGGCATGAAAAAGTTTTCAAAAGACTGATCTTGACCATGAAGACTATAGGATTGAATTTGATCCTCTAAAACTTCAATGTCTTTCTCATTTTTCTTAGCAAATTCATAAAAAAATTGAATCTTATCTTCTAATTCGCACTCAAATGAGTTTATATAAGAAGACAAGGCCGAAGAAAAATATTCATCAACTTTCTCATTAATGCGATCATCATTCCATTGCTTAAAACCTTGAATGGGAAGAGACTCTACCACCAACTCTGTTTTTTCCATCCATGTTTCCAAAAATATAGGCCAAAAATCTTCAAATGACTTAATAGATCTGACAGGAAAACTTTCAATCCATTGTCTACATTTCCCTTGAAATGAATCGTAAAAAAATCTGATGAGAATGTCTTCATGTCTGACTCTAAGAAGCTCAGTAAAGTCACAAAAATTTGATATATGCTTCAAGTTCAAACTCAAATATTCTCCATTAAATTTTGGACAATTCCTTAAAAATCTATGCAACCTTGGGAAAAGGATTTGGGAAGCCGTAAATTTATGAAAAATCTACACATGCATACCTTGAAACAAGAGTGGCAACATCTGATTTCTTCATAAGTCCAGTGGAATCACCATGAAGCTATTAATTTTTCAATTATTCAACAATGGAGTCGCCAAGCTATAAATGCAACCTCGTAATCTTCTGAGCTCTTGCTATCTCCAAGAGTTCAGATTCACTGTTTGAGCACAAACTCGGGAAATATGTCTTCAGACTCCCGACAAACGCCCCAAAATGTTATCACTAAATTGAATACTGATGGACTACTTCAACAGGTTGTCACTCCTAGAGACAATATTGAGTTGCAAAAGACTAGTGCCTAGGACATCTTAAGAATCAAAGGATTTAAACTTGTTCATCTAGAGCTTACTCTGAGTGTATCTTTATTTAAGATTAATGGAACTGTGGTTCAATATAGTTGCAGAAAACATTGGTACTAATATTAATGCACATTGGACATTACTCAGAATTGATTCAAGACTACAAGAATCGAGGATGCCTTGAATGTACCAATTAAAGGACTAATAAACAGACCTCAGAGTATAAGGTGGCCATAATTGAGAGGAATTAGGAGGAGAAAACCCACAAAATATGGGCTTATTCTGCAATAATAATTAGTCCTTCTTAGGATATGGGGGAAAATGGTAGATGAGATGTTGATGAAGATGAAGTCTCACAGTGATAAATATTAAGGATGTAAGATAATTAATTCACGAGTGTCATCTTTCCTCACTGAGGATGTATACAAATTCATTTATTAAATCATTTACCACCTGTTGGCACTATTATTTACATCCCACCCATCCCCACCTTATTTTACTCTGCTTTCACCTCATCTCCATCATTATCATTTACCTTGCTTCATTTTTTAACCATTTTTCCCAAGGGTGACCAAGTCATCATTGTTCACAAGCACTAAACCCTAATTTCCTCTCCCACTGAGCTAGGGTTTCCTGTGAAAACATAGAATTTTGAGAAGAGGATGCATAAGATAGTTAATATCAGTAAGTATGAGGCCATTCCAACTCATAATATCATGTCTCCATCATTTTTTAAGAAATAATTCCAAGGGTCAATTCATTTGCCACTCATAGGGCCATTTTTACTTCAAAATATGTTTCTGACCAAACAAAGATGAATTTAACAAAAGTGAGAGATTTTTTTGTCCATAATAGGTTAAGGAAGAAAAAAATCCTTCAGTGTTTACACAAGTGTCATGGTTTTGGAGAAATGTAAAAAATACAGGTGCCACAAGAGAGTTGCTGCACTTATAGAGTGACCTTGGGAAAATCAAGTTTTCTCCTAACTGCGGTGTCCAAATGACTTTCTGGATAAGTAAAATTACAACTATATTGGAAGATATTTCCAACGAGATATCATGAGCTCAATTTTGAGTTGAGGAAAGCCTCCAAAAGTTTCCTGCAATAGCACTCTGCATTTTTGCACCCTCATTCTGCACTTTTTGACCAATCTTAGGAGATTCAATTTTTGATAAGGAAAATCAATGCCACTCAGAACACCAAAGGTATATTTGGAGAGTAGACAAGATAATATTTCCAACATGCTATCATGGTCCCAATTTGGACACAAAGAAGGCCTCCAAATGTGGTCTGCAAAACGGTGTGTTGGGCTGTGAATACGACCATTTTTTAACACTTATTTCATCCATTTTTACTCTTCTTTATCATGTCATTTATTATAATTTATCATATAAATCCATTTTATAATGATTTATGCTCTTATGGATGAATATTATTTATTCTCCTTTCTTTTTAATAAATTGATGATTATTATGCATAATTTTATCAATAATGGTTTATTAATATATTTTGTAATATCACTCACCATTTTAGCCTCCAAGATATTTTCCATATTGAAGATTTGATCTCCAAATCATAATCAAATATTCCAACTCAGAAATTTGCTGGAATAAGAAGTGACAGTTTTTTGGTTAAGATTCCGGGCAAATGAAGAAGAATCTGGAAAATCTAGAACATGGGTTTTGTCCAGAACGGGCCCAATTAACTTTATTAAACAATGGTTTGCCAAAATACAGCCTGTATTGAGAGAAACAGAGGGTTCTTTGAGCATGATATTCTCAGATTTGTTGTTGCAGCCGTGTTGGAATATTGTCATTGATGGCAAAGGATATGGCAAAGGAATTGGCAAAGGCATGGGCAACAAAGAAGAACAGCAAAGTTGTAGAAAACAACGATCAGTAGCAAAGAACAAAGGAATAATGAATTTACAGAGATAAGCAGGGAATTGAAGAAGAGTTGTCCAGAGACAGAGGCAAATTGAGAAGAATGAGTGAAAATCTTATTCATTCGTATATGGTGAAGAGGGATTGGTTCTAAAATCTCCATGAATTATATATTCAGCAGAATATTTGAGTCTCTATGGACATTGGTGAAATCATGTGTTATTGATAGTTGGGATTATGCCCGTATAGACAGCTTGAATTGTGAAAAGCATGAGAGTGATGCTCAGACCATCTCGCTTCTGTGGAAGGAGGAGATTCGTGAAGTTGTATATGATATCAGGTTGCTAAGGTCATGGCACAGTGAAGTAAATCTGCATAATGGAGGGATTAATGGTGCTATGGTTTTGTAAGTTGTTCGAGGAACCAATACAATCGACAGTGGAATTATACGCCTCTGCCTCTGTGTAGGTATGGAAGGTCTATGTGTCTCGGCGTTGTCTATGTAATAGAACCTGGAGCATGAATAAATCGATTATATAAAGAAAACACTGAAGCGGGGTTTTTAATCCTTTAAACAATAAGTTTGACGGAACCATGTGCTTAGATGGAAACGTGACCGAGAGGAACAGTGACGGTGGGTTGGAGCGAAACCGTGGGTTATTTCACACCACCTTTTGTCGATACGTGGTATTTCGTGGATTGGCAATGATTCCATACAGATGTTGACATGCGTCTCTGCAAAACTGCCAAGCGCACGATAATGATAGTCCTTTGAACGTTAACAATCGACCAAGGACGACCAGCGAAATTGCTTGTGCGTCGTCAATCTGAAAGGGGGTCATCGGACGGTCATTATTTGTGGAAGACGTGTGAAGGTTAAAAAAGGTGTGCGAATATTAACACAGTACGACGTGCCATCCCGCGTTATTGCCCGTGCAAATGGCCCAAGCGAAATCCATCGATCTTGGAGGCTCACGTTCCAACGGTGATTGGGAAATGGACCTTCACGAAGTTTAGTTTGGTACGGAGGGGCGCATATGTGGGCCAGGGGTAAATTTTTTATTAATATTAAACTATTTGAAAGCATTGGATTTTTTATATAAAGCCCAGATTAAAATTTCATTGAATTTTTAATTAAAAATAATATTACGGGGGCAGTATAAAGATTTAAAAATTCATAAGGGGTACCCCCGCAGTTGAACAAGCAATCAAGCGTTGACTGGAAATCGACAGTGGAGATTAAGTGCAGTGGCAGCAGCCAAAATTTTCTTCTCTACCACAAGAACCCCCGTAGTGATGTAATGATGACATACGCAACGGAATTTGATTGGTCTTCTGACTATGATTGTGGGCCCTGGGGGTCAAAGGTTAATTTGTTTGAAAGCATTGGATGTTTTATAAAGTCCGAGGGTTAAAACTTTATAAATATATTTATTTATCAATTTC
The DNA here is from genome assembly GCA_034641835.2 of Pinus albicaulis. Taxonomy (NCBI): domain Eukaryota; kingdom Viridiplantae; phylum Streptophyta; class Pinopsida; order Pinales; family Pinaceae; genus Pinus; species Pinus albicaulis. Next base: position 430,824,001 of record CM076582.1, read on the forward strand.
TTTAAATTGATAAATAAATTAAAAGAAATCATAGAGGTACGTAAGGGTAATACCGTCCAGGAATACCATTAGTTTTGACCCATGGTTTTTAATAAGGACGAAAACTATATAAAGGAATGAGAATTATGAAGAAAGTGTGTGTGTGAAAGGGTTGATAAGAAAATGAATCTCCTTTGGAGATATCTGTATGAATAAACCCCTGATATATCTGAATCGAGGGTGCACCTGTAAATATGATAATCAGATCGACTAACATGTGCATGCATAAGGGTGATGAATGAATGAAGCTCTTGAAGGAATGTCTAGATGGGCGAACTCTGTTCTTAACTGAAAAATCTGAATGAACCTCTGGTGTTGAACGACGGACGAAGAAACAATGAAGAGCTAGTGCATGACTACTGAAGAAAACATATGAATCCGGCGAGTCTGAGGGTTGAAGCCTTCATTTTGGAAGTAGAAGTTTTCTGCCAGTAGAAACTGGTGTTACATTCAGGGGGTTGAAGCTCCCTTCCAGGAAAGGCTGGTAAATGAGAGAAGGTTGTAACCTTCTGCAGGTGGGTGGCTGTGTGCTGGTATGAGTCTGCACCAGCATATATTGTAAAAGGTTTTCTCTATAATAAAATATTGAAGACTGAGATTACAACAACGGTGGTTTTCTCCCGAATTGGGTTTCCACCTTAAATCCTGGTGTCCATATGTGTTGTTCATGGTTAATGGTTTGTTCTGTTACTTCTGTTCATGCTTAATGCTTATCTGATGCAATTCTCTAAGTAAAGACATAATAAGATATCTGGACATACATGTTGAATGCAGTATTGTAACATATGGTTTTTTTTTAAGAGAAAGGAAAGAAAAATTGTTCAGCCTTAAATACTGATTCACCCCGCCCTCTCAGTATTTTTCCCAACAATTGGTATCAAAGCCAGGTTCTTCTGATAAAGCTTAGCCGCTATAAGGAAGATCATTCAAGATGAGCAATCAAGATGGAACAACATCTATCAGGCCTCCACTCTTCAACGGAAACAACTTAATCTTTTGGAAAACAAGGATGAGATCCTATCTTCAGTCTCTGGGAGTAGATGTATGGGCTATTGTTGAAGGAGGATATCAATATCCAGCCTCAGTACCAACAAATCCAACGGAAAGAAAGAATTATGAAACAATTGCAAAGGCAGTCAATGCTCTATTACGAAGTCTAACTGAATCAGAATTTGTCAAAGTCATGCAGTTGAATACAGCAAAGGAAATATGGGACAAAATCATTCTAAGTTATGAAGGTGCTGCAAAGGTAAAAAGTGCTAAACTTCAAACTCTCAGAATCCAATATGAGAATCTTAAAATGCTTATTGAAGAAAGCATTGCAAATTTCTTTCTACGTCTTGATGATATTGTAAATCGCATGAGAAATCTGGGAGAAACAATTACCGAATCCACTTTGGTTGAGAAAATTTTAAGATCTCTAACAGCAAAATTTGAGTCAAAAGTTTCAGCTCTTGAAGAAAAGCAGGATCTTCAAAATCTTACTGTGGTACAACTTCATGGCATACTAACTGCATATGAAATGAGAATAGGAGGACCATCTCAAGTCAAAGAAGCAGTCTTTAGAACTTCTACAAAAGGGAAGGAAGTACAAATAACAGAAGGATCAGGATATGTCTCAGAAGAAGATGAGATAAACTTCGTAAAGAAACTTCAACTTGGCACAGGACGGTTTAGAGGTAAGCTTCCTTTCAAATTTTTTGATTGTGGAAGAGTTGGTCATTATGCTGCTAAGTGTCCTTATAAAGAAACACATAAAAAGGGGAAGGAAGTAGCAAGAAGGAATAAGAATCATTTTAGCTCTAAAAAGAGTTACTATACTCATGAAGATAGTGATGGGTTATCTGATAGTGAGGAAGAATGTGAACAAGATCTGAGACTTCTCATGGCATTTGAAAAAGGATCTAGAGAAGAAGAGGATACTTTTGTGGATGCTCTAGAAGAAAGTGATTTTCTTAATGAAAACAATAAACTCAAAATTTGCTTAGAAGAGAGCAAAATAATCATAGAAACTCTAAAAAATCAGCTTGAAGATAAAGAGAAACACAATGAGAAATTAGAATGTGAAGTAGTAGATCTAAGAAAATAACTTGGGAAAGTAAAGACTTTGAATCTTAGATTTTCTAAAGGGTCTGAAACCTTAGATGAGATTATCAAGGTACAACATTCTCCTCTCATAAAGACAGGTCTTGGATATATTGGAGAATCTTCTCAGGCATCAGCACCAAATTATCTAAAAGCAGTTACAGCTGGTTTACAACATGCTGCCACTCAGCAAGGGAACAAAGAATATTTACAGGTAAAGCATGATCATTTCAATTCAAGAAACACTAACAGGAATGTCTTTCAAAGAAACACCAATCAACAGATAAATTCATATAGAAGATCTTATGATCACAGAAATTTCTTCTTCAATGGACAATGTTTCTCATGTCACAATTTTGGTCATAAAGCTATTCAATGTGTAGCATATAAAACTATTATGACAAGAGAAGCAAGAAAGAAAAGGACTAATATTGAAGCAAAGAAGAATAATTATAACAACTTTTCTCCCCTTCAAAATGAATTTGAATGCACTTATTGCAATAACTTTGGCCATGAAGAATCTGAATGTAGGAGAAAAGTTCAGCCAAAAGAACATGTTCCTTCAAGATCCAAAGTATGGAAAAAGAAAGAGTTACAGGTTGAAAATTGTGGCATAGCATTATTTGCAAAAGATGAAGAGAACCAATGGTACATTGATAGTGAATGCTCAAGACACATGACAGGTGATAAAGAAAAACTTCTTGCATATAGTGCTCTAGAAAAGGAGAAGAATATTACATTTGGAAATGATACTCCTACAGTAATTAAAGGTAAAGGGTCTATTTTCCTAAAGGATAAGGTGAAAGCTAATGAAGTCATGTATGTGGATGGATTAAAGCATAACTTGTTAAGTGTAAGCCAAATGTGTGATCAAGGAACTGAAGTTGTCTTTAGTTCAAAAGAATGTGTGGTACGTGATCTTGATACAGGTAAAGCAATTATAAAAGGAAAAAGAACTCCAAACAACCTGTATATATTGAAGAACCCCAAAGAAAAATGTTATTTGAGTAAATCTTCAGAAAATTGGCTATGGCATAGAAGGTTGGGGCATCTGAGCTTCTCTCAAATTAACAAATCAAGTAGACTTAAAGTTGTTCGTGATCTTCCCAATATTACCCTACCTGAAAATATCATATGCAAATCTTGCCAATTCGGCAAGAAAACCAGGGTACAATTTAATGCCAAGGAAGGATCATCAAGTAAGCCTCTTGAACTCATTCATACTGACATATGTGGACCTATGAGGAAAAATTCACCCCGTGGTGAAGAATACTATATCTTATTCATTGATGATTTCTCTAGAATGTGTTGGACTGGGCTGCTTAAACACAAAGATGAAGCATTTGAGAAATTTCAGATTTTCAAAGCACTAGTGGAGAATGAATTAGAATTAAAAATCAAGTGTATTAGATCTGATCGAGGAGGAGAATATACATCCAAAGAATTTCTTGAATTCTGTGAACAAGATGGCATAAAAAGACAGTTCTCTGTAGCTGGCACTCCACAACAGAATGGTGTTGTAGAGAGAATGAACAGAACAATTCAACAAATGGCTAGAGCTATGCTTGATGATTCCGGAACACCTGACACATTTTGGGGAGAAGCAGCACATACAGCAGTAAACATTCTCAACAAAGCACATGTTCATGTAAATAGTGATAAAACTCCATATGAACTCTGGTATGGTAATCCTCCCACTATAAAGCATTTTAGAATTTTTGGGAGCAAATGCTTTATCAAGAATAATGATGAAAAACTTGGCAAGTTTGAACCCAAAGCAGATGAAGGAATATTTCTTGGTTACTCCTCTAGGAGTAAGGCATATAAATGTTACAATAAAAGACTTCAAAAGATTGTTGAATGTATTGATGTTGTTATTGATGAGTCTACTGCAGCCCCAAAAGAAGAAAAGCAAACAACAGATGAAGATGATGAGGACACATATCCTTCTACATCAAACAGTAATGATACAAATAGTACACCCAGTGAAGAACCTGAAGAAGAGCTGTCTGAAAAGGCTCCATCTAGATATGTTCAAAATAATCATCCAAAATCTCAAATTTTGGGAGAAAAGGAATCAGGTGTACAAACAAGAAGGACTCTTGTGGGATATTCTAGCAATCTGGCATTTTTTTCCATGGTTAAACCTCACAGTGTCAGTCAAGCTAGCAAAGATGAATGTTGGATTCAAGCCATGAATGAAGAGCTTGATCAAATTGAAAAGAATCACACTTGGGAGTTAGTACCAAGGCCTCATGAAAAAAATGTCATTGGAACTAAATGGATATTCAAAAACAAGTTAAATGAGAATGGGGATGTTATAAGAAATAAAGCTAGACTTGTGTGCAAAGGCTATGCTCAACAAGACGGTATAGAATTTGAAGAAACCTTTGCTCCTGTAGCCATACTTGAAGCCATAAGAATGTTTCTTGCGTTTTTAAGCTTCCAACAAATCCAAGTTTATCAAATGGATGTTAAATCTGCTTTTCTCAATGGTGATCTAGGAGAAGAAGTTTATATAGAACAACCAGAAGGATTCATTTTGGGAAATGATGAAAAACTTGTTTGTAGACTTAAAAAGGCTCTATATGGTCTCAAACAAGCTCCAAGGGCATGGTACTATCGTCTTGACAAACATCTTCATCAACAAGGATTTTCAAAGGGGTCTGCTAATAGCAACTTATACACAAAAACTGAAAATGAAAAATTATTGATTGTAGTTGTATATGTTGATGATATAATTTTTGGAAGTAATGGAGAGTCTATGAGTCAAAAATTTGCTTCTGATATGCAGCAAGAATTTGAAATGTCATTACTTGGGGAACTAACATTCTTTCTTGGCTTGCAAGTGCAACAAGCAACAGATGGCATATTCTTATCACAAGCTAAATACCTCAAGCAAATCCTGAAGAAGTATGGCATGGAAGATTGTAAACCTGTAAGTACACCAATGATAACCGGATGTAATCTCAGCTCCAATGATGATTCCCCCACCGTGAATCAACCAAAATATAGATCTATGATAGGAAGTCTTCTTTATCTCACTGGGACAAGACCAGAAATCATGCATGCGGTTGGGATTGTTGGATGATTCCAAGCTAATCCAAAAGAGTCTCATCTTCAGGCTGTGAAAATAATATTCAAATATCTGCAAGGAACTCAAGACTTTGGACTATGGTATCCAAACAAGGCTGATCTTACTCTTCATGCATACACTGATGCAGATTGGGCTGGAAGTGTTGATGATCGGAAAAGCACTAGTGGTGGTGCATTCTTTATGGGACCTCGGTTAGTATCTTGGTTTAGAAAGAAGAAGAGCTCCATTTCCTTATCTACAGCAGAAGCACAACATGTGGCTGCAGCATCATGTTGCACTCAACTTCTCTGGATGATGCAAACCCTACAAGACTTTCAAATCAAATGTTCACCTCCTATCTCCATTATGTGTGATAATACAAGTGCCATCAGTATCTCAAAGAATCCTGTTATGCATTCCAAGACCAAGCACATTCCCATCAAGTATCACTTCTTACGAGAACAAGTGCTTGAGAAAAAGGTGAAATTAGAATATGTTTCCTCCAAAGAACAAGTTGCTGATATATTTACCAAACCTCTACCCAGGGGAGCATTCGAATATCTCAGAAAGAAACTGGGAGTAGTCTCTACCATGCAGAGGATTTGGTCTACTTAATTACAAATGACTAAATTGGTTGTGAGGAGCTGTTGGGCATCTCTGAATGCACAGGCTCAGGGGGAGCATTGGTCATGTGAAAAGGATGAATTGTTGGTCATATTATGTTTTAAGATGCAGCATGATCTCAAGGGGAGCATGTGACTGTCGGTTCAATGGTTCTTGATCAAACTCTTTGCCATTGATGTCAAAGGGGGAGGAAATGCAACAAAGGGTGTCTATCAGGTCATCAAAGGAAGAGTATTGCCATCAATGCCAAAGGGGGAGATTGTTGGAATACTGTCATTGATGGCAAAGGATATGGCAAAGGAATTGGCAAAGGCATGGGCAACAAAGAAGAACATCAAAGTTGCAGAAAACAACGATCAGCAGCAAAGAACAAAGGAAAAATGTATTTACAGAGATAAGCAGGGAATTGAAGCAGAGTTGTCCAGAGACAGAGAAAAATTGAGAAGAATGAGGGATTGGTTCTAAACTCTCCATGACTTATATATTCAGCAGAATATTTGAGTCTTTGTGGACATTGGTGAAATCATGTGTTATTGACAGTTGGGATTATGCTCGTATAGACAGCTTGAATTGTGAAAATCATGAGAGTGATGCTCAGACCATCTCGCTTCTGTGGAAGGAGGAGATTCGTGAAGTTGTATACGATATCAGGTTGCTAAGGTCACGGCACAGCGAAGTAAATCTGCATAATGGAGGGATTAATGGTGCTCTGGTTCTGTAAGTTGTTCGAGGAACCAATACGATCGACAGTGGAATTATATGCCTCTGCCTCTGTGTAGGTATGGAAGGTATATGAGTCTCAGCGTTGTCTGTGTAATAGAACCTGGAGCATGAATAAATTGATTATATAAAGAAAACATTGAAGCGGGGTTTTTAATCGTTTAAACAATAAGTTTGATGGAACCATGTGCTTAGACGAAAGCGTGACCAAGAGGAACAGTGACGACGGGTTGGAGCGAAACCGTGGGTTATTTCGCACCACCTTTCGTCGATACGTGGTATTTCATGGATTGGCAGCGATTCCATACAGATGTTGACATGCGTCTCTGCAAAACCGCCAAGCGCATGATAATGATAGTCCTTCGCACGTTAACAATCGACCCAGGACGACCAGCGAAATTGCTTGTGCGTCGTCAATCCGAAAGGGGGTCATCGGACAGTCATTATTTATGGAAGATGCACGAAGGTTAAAAAAGGTGTGCGAAGATTAACACAGTACGACGTGCCATCGCGCGTTATTGCCCGTGCAAATTGCCCAAGCGAAATCCGTCGATCTTGGAGGCTCGCGATCCAACGGTGATCGGGCAATGGACCTGCACAAAGTTTAGTTTGGTACGGAGGGGCGCATATGTGGGCCAGGGGTCAAAATTTTATTAATATTAAACTATTCGAAAGCATTGGATTTTTTATATAAAGCCCAGATTAAAAGTTCATTGAATTTTTAATTAAAAATAATATTACGGGGGCAATATAAAGATTTAAAAATTCAGAAGGGGTACCCCCGCAGCTGAACAAGCAATCAAGCATTGACCGGAAATCGACGGTGGAGATTAAGTGCCGGGGCACCAGCCAAAATTTTCTTCCATACCACAAGAAACCCCCGTAGTGACGTAATGATGACATACGCAACGGAATTTGATTGGTCTTTTGACTATAATTGTGGGCCCTGGGGGTCAAAGGTTAATTTTTTTGAAAGCATTGGATGTTTTATAAAGTCCGAAGGGTTAAAACTTTATAAATATATTTATTTATCAATTTCTTTAAATTGATAAATAAATTAAAAGAAATCATAGAGGTACGTAAGGGTAATATCGTCCAGGAATACCATTAGTTTTGACCCATGGTTTTTAATAAGGACGAAAACTATATAAAGGAATGAGAATTATGAAGAAAGTGTGTGTGTGAAAGGGTTGATAAGAAAACGAATCTCCTTTGGAGATATCTGTATGAATAAACCCCTAATATATCTAAATCGAGGGTGCACCTGTAAATATGATAATCGGATCGACTAACATGTGCATGCATAAGGGTGATGAATGAATGAAGCTCTTGAAGGAATTTCTGGATGGGCGAACTCTATTATTAACTAAAAAATATGAATGAACCTCTGGTCTTGAACGACGGACGAAGAAACAATGAAGAGCTAGCGCATGACTGCTGAAGAAAACATATGAATCCGGTGAGTCTGAGGGTTGAAGCCTTCATTTTGGAAGTAGAAGTTTTTTGCCAGTAGAAACTGGTGTTACGTTCAGGGGGTTGAAGCTCCCTTCCAGGAAAGGCTGGTAAATGAGAGAAGTTTGTAGCCTTCTGTAGGTGGGTGCCTGCGTGCTGGTATGAGTCTGCACCAGCATATATTGTAAAAGGTTTTCTCTATAATAAAATATTGAAGAGTGAGATTACAGAAGCGGTGGTTTTCTCCCGAATTGGGTTTCCACCTTAAATCCTGGTGTCCATATGTGTTGTTCATGGTTAATGGTTTGTTCTGTTATTTTTGTTCATGCTTAATGCTTATCTGATGCAATTATCTAAGTAAAGACATAATAAGATATATGGACATACATGTTGAATGCAGTACTGTAACATATGGTTTTTTTTTAAGAGAAAGGAAAGAAAAATTGTTCAGCCTTAAATACTGATTCACCCCCCCCTCTCAGTATTTTTCCCAACAAGACGTCCTCCAAATCTCAGCTGCAAAGCCAAATTCACCTTGCTCTTGTTGAAATATTGTTGAAAATTTATTTTCTGTATGATCAAGTTGTTGGGAACAATCCAATATTGTTATGGGAGATCATATTTGCTATTTAATTTCTCTTCCTTCTGATTATAAAAGGAGAGCATGTATTGTGTATGGAAGAATAATGGATGATTATTGAATTCCCTTTGTAACACTGTAATTCCTTGACTCTTGTGAGAAAAGAGAAACTGATGTAAAAGCTATTCATGTTTGATTAATACAAAGAGGCATTTTTGTTCCATTTCTCAATCTCTGCAGTAGCCCAGCGGTGTTTTCACCGGCGGTTGAGGGCCCGACCCTGGTGGAGCGATCCGTTGTTTGTATTTCTATTCTTTTATTTCTATTGTGTGATAATTGCATTTAGATTCATTACTATTATAGAGTTATTTGATTGATGTTGGATTGAATTCAGATTTGATGTATACGTTAATGAATTGCACTATGATTCTATCTTAGCAAGCATCGTATTTACTATCTTATTCATTTTTCTATCTTTTATAAAGCGTTACTATTCCATTGATTTATGATTCATTCCAATGAACTGTTTCATAGTCTTCGCTGTCAACAACATTGGAGTATTGATATTAGTTGCCTAATTGCGTTAGAATTAGAATTGTTGTTCATATTGTTGTTCCTTTCCAGATTTTGTACCTTTCAGTTATTTTCATCAGCACAAAGATTGAGTCTGCTTTCATTTCGATTGCTTTAAGATCAGCAACTGTAGAGGACATTGTTATTGCTTCCAAGTCCCCAGATTGGTTTTCTTGCATCGATTTCTAAGGGAAGGAGTTATTGCTACTGTATCCTTGATCGATGTTTTGCAGATTGGTTCAATTAAGGTTTCAGAGCATTTCCATTTATGTTGTTGTAGTTAGATTTCTTTTTCAAGCATCCGTTTACTTTTTCATTTGAAACGTTATACTACATCTTGCAAGGCATTACTCTTGGATAAATTGCTGCCTCAGATTGAGTACACTCTTGAAATAAAAAGTCACTCTCGGATTGATAATTAATGTGAGATAAATAGGTGTTAAAAAGACACCTTTTATGCCTCGACATTTCGGCACTGTTGCTGGGGAGAGTGTATGCCATTTAGAAAGAGTGATGCATATTTGATTTTTTTCTGCTTGGGAAGAATTGGGTATTAAAGACGGAAGGTAAGAACCTGCGCACCGAGCAAGAAACACACTTGTTCACTGGCCCGCTTCACAGCAGAATTGAGTGAAAGATTAAGGTATAAATGAATTCTTGCATTTTTTTTGAATTTTAGAGGTATAAATTTAAAAAAAAATATTGTAATTCCACTCGAGTGGTGATGTAAGCACCACCCATTTCACTAACCAATTGACAGGAACATTGGAAGGAGGATCCTTAAAGAAACACCTGAATAACATCTTCTATTATGGTAATAAATGGCTCACATTGCAACTTTTGAATTCCCTATCAAAGATCTAGGAGGAGTGACACACATGCACATAATTCTCCCATTGTCTCTACCAAATTTTCATGGTTTGACAAATGAAGATCCAGATACATTCTTATCTGAGTTCGAAATACTTTGTAGAGGATATGATTATTGTACTAACGACCAAATATTGAAAGTGTTTCCTCTTACTCTAAAAGGAGCAGCTCTGCGATGGTTCATGAGCCTAGGTGGGAACTGCATCAAAACATGGGAGGACATGAAGAACATATTCTTGAAGAAGTATCAAGACTATTACAAATCCAATGAAGATATTTTTGGTATGACACAAAGGGAAGATGAAAGCTTGAAGGACTATGTAGAGCGATTTCGATACAACCTTCAAAAATCAAAGCATAAGCATTTGGAAAAAGAGATCTTGAAAACACTCCTTTTTAAAGGAATCAAAGATGATTTTTTAGAACTCTTAAATCTCATAGGAAAAGGTGATGTTTTTCAGTTATCATATGATGATGTTTGTGAGTTGTGCATAAGGTATTCAAGAGGAATTTCTAAGGCTGGTAAGAATTCTAGAGAAGTTTCTTCTTTCTTTTCTAAATTTACTACAAGAACAAGAGACATAAGAGATGAAATCAATGTTTTATTTGAAAATTTTAAATTTGATTTTATTAGCTCTATAAATTCACAATTGAATTTTTTGCAGGTTTAGAGAAATCAAGAATTTGATGAAATGTTTTTCCCTCATTACCAAAAGGAGCATCCCATATATACTCACTCTTCCTTATCTAATTTGGAAGTAGCATATCAAAGAGATGCGGAAGCTGCAACAAGGTCAAAACCATGGAAATCATGGCCTATAGGCATAGTTTAAAACACTTCCTCTCCATTCTCTTACTTGCATAATTCGTTATGGAATACTCACATGTTAGGGCAGCCATGCCAATCTCAATATAATCACCACCAATCTTGTCTACAAGCTTGGCATGGTTCACCTTATGATTGCATGACTACTCTTCCTCATCTCGTAGCACAAACACATATTCTAGCTCTTCCACAACACCTTGTTTTCCTATCAAAATCATCCAATCAACCCAATCAACTACATCATCAAAAGGCTCCATTCCCTACACAATCTCCTGCTCAACTCATTCCACACCCTCACCATAATAAACCAGTACAACATGATTACAGTGTTGAACTAAAAAATTCACCCACCATTCCCAACCATTCTATCTCACATTTACCATTGGAAAAAGCTTACACTGAGACTCAGAATGTATCAAATCCAAAAATTGTAGAAGTTGTAAAAGAAAATGAGGTTTCTTCTAGTTTGCACCAGCAAACCATTTTAAAAGCTCAAGAACTTCATGATATGATGGCTATGGGAAATCAAGGAAATAAAGAATATATTGAAGATTGGTTTCACTCCATCATTTGTTTGCAACATCACTCCATGCTTCAACAATTTTTGGCACCATCTTTTCAAGGGAAGTTGGCTTCTCATACCCTAATTTCTATTAAAATACATTTTTCAAATTTGGGTATGTACATAATTGAAGCCTTATTTCAGAAATGGATCCACTGAAAATACTCTTATACGTAATCATATTAGTTTTCCAATTCAGAGTAGGATAGTGGAGAAATAAATAAAAGAGGAAATATAACAAACACATTTTTTATTTATTTTTGTAAAAATAGTTGTTTCTTTGTTGCAACACGTTGTGAAATCAACATTGATGATAAATATTTTAATTTATTTGTGTATGTAGATGAATTATATTGCAAATAAACATTCTACAAACACTTATCTTCATTTTTATCATCAATATGGAAAAATTGCTTGAATATCATATTTTTTTGGCTTGCGGGCTTGATGAAATTCCTGAAAACACAGTTGGGACAGTCATGTTTTGGGGGACCAAAAATGAATATTTTTAAAACTTGTTTCTATCATAAGTAGCCATTGATGTCTACTTTCTAACCCAATTTGAATCACTCTATTTTTATTTGAAAAGAAAAAATTGGAACCAAAACATTGACAGGGTGTCTAGTAGGCAACTCAACAACAGAGTTGGGACAATCAATTTTTGGAGACATAAATGACTATATTTTTACAACTTGTCTCTATGGTAGATTCCTATATGAATTTAGTTTACAACTCAATTCGAATCACTAAATTTTGATATCGTATGAGGAATTTATGACTAAAATATTGACTGCCTATCATAAATCAGCACTCTTGAAACTTTGTTTTCTCGGCTGTTCCCTACATATTTGACCCATCAATTATTCTTGTATTCAAAACTTGTTTATATTGGAGATAAATAAATGAATATAATTTAATCTTCAATTTTAATCAGTTCAATCTTCCATCAAACGAATAATTTATGCTTGAAATATCAACTGTTGGTCTAAGCTGGAAAATCGAAAATAACTCTATTATGCAGGTTGTTCTGAGAATATTTAACAAACCATTACATGTAATTTTTAAAACCTGTTTCTATTGGAGATAAAAAATTTAAATTAGCTCTCATTTAGCTTTGGAATCACTCGAATCGGACGAAAAACAAAGAAGTTATGATTGAAACAATGTTGGTTAGCATGATTGGCCACTGCTCTCCCGTAGGTAATAAATTAATTTTACTTTGTCCATGGATTTGTTCTACAGAGTAACTACTTGTTAGTTTTTTGCATAATTATTGGATTAAGGGAGCCCTTACACCTTTCTTTCTCCATGATTTAATGTTTTATTGCAGGTAGACACTCGTTTTTTTGCAGGTCTTAGGAGAACAAAGAAGGTCAATTTATGGACGAGTGATTCTTGAAAGAAATTTTAGTAAAACAAGGATATTTCATCCAGTTCATTACCTAACAGATTTATAACAAGAAGAAATGAAGAATTGGTTCCCATTTCAAGTTTCATGTTACTGCTACCAAAACATTTTTCAAAGAGATCATTTTTTTTCCATTAATAGATTGATATTCCTTTAGGAAATAACATCATAGCTGTTGTAACTTAATAAAGTGTTGTTCCTTTTCTGATTTCTTTTATGTTTTTGTGTTTCAGGTGTTGATCCCTTCAAATTTCAATTTGTGCTCCAGTGGTAATTTAACAATAAGTACCCCACCATGCAAGTTTCAATCGCAGAAGGAAATTATTCGGTAGCACCAATTCTGTAAAAAAAATAAAAAATAAAATAAAAATATTTTACTTTTTCTTGAAACATGTACATAAAGTTTGTTTTATTTTACTTTGCTTCTTTTTTTTGTATAGAATTATATTTCTTGAACCATTCTTACTTTGCTTCTAAATTTTTGTTGTTCCTTCTTTCAAAAGGAACAACAGTTTTGCTGTGGATGTTTTTGTTGTTCTTTTCCAAAGGAACAACACTTTTTGAGTGTATTTTCTTGTTTGTGAACAACTTTTTGAGGATTTTTTTTGAATTTTTCATAACTTTTTGAAAGAAAAACATAAAATTTATGGAAGAATACACAATCATACAAATTAAAGCTTACTATAATCAGCAAATCAAAAGAAATCGTCTTTTTTTTAAAAAGTTGTTTAGTAATGATAAGAAAAAGGAAAAAGGGACATAATCAATAACATGATTTTTGTGTCTTACTACCACTAAATTCATATGATCAATTATATTTATCATGTTGGTTCTTTCCCATATTTTATAACTTTCTTTGATTTTTACTTATGGAGTAGGAACAAGGGCATATTCTTTTCTATTGAGCTGTTCAGACTTCTTCCACCATCCCTACTCTTAAGGAGTGTTGAGTCATCCTTTATGAATAAATAGGAAAGTGCTATATGAAAAGAGAAATATGTACATATTTCATTAATAATTTTATAATTTGGCAGATGGAGGATAGGGGTTCTCATCAAGAGCCGACCTACCATGTTCATAAGGAAGCAAGTGAAGTGGCATTCCCATCATGGCCACCAAACTAGGGATATGGTCCAATGGAAAATTGAAAAAATTAAGAAGTCCTTGGAACATGAGGTCTCATCACGAGCCGGCCTGCCCACTTTTCACTTCTTTCCAGTGAATGGCATTGTGATTTATCTGGTCACCAAGCCAGCACAATGGCCTCCGTTATGACAATTAACAAGCACTTCCTCAGCATAAATAAAGGACAATGGTTCGAAGGGTGAGAGAGCAACTCTGTCAAGGTTATGGACACCTGTGGGAAATAGAGCTCTGCTAATGTTATTGGAGTCATATTTATACACATCAATAGTAATATTAAACCATTTTTCCTATATCTCTATTTAAATATCAGATGAAAGTATGAATCCTTAACCTTTGATTTTGAACCTATTATACATGAAAATCATCATAAATCGATCACATTAATTTAAGTGGGTAATAAACGCATTTGTACTTATGTTTATCTTAACCTGTCCCTTCTCCTTATCCTTGAATCATTAAAAAACGCTTCTATATTTGTTCACGATTTATCACATGCATGGATTTCAGTAAATGCTATAATTTCATTGATTTTATCATAAGTATGTATGCCTTTCCATGCTATACAAATGTTGTACAGTATGCTGCTCTTCTATTTTGCTGATTTGCCACAATATTGATACTGCATTTTTACAGAATTTTTTCTGCTTGAACTTTTTTGCATGCATCTTATCTATTGCCATTCCAAACTGAAACTATGGATTCAAGAAAATTCTATACAGAATTGTGATTTTTTTACAGGAGAACAACAAGTATGGGGGAAAATTCTATCTGTAGCATGACCACACTATTCCAATTAACAACGAAGGCTCATGAACGCGCACAATTCTTTAGACATGATGTTCTTGCATGGCTTCCACTTTTTGCATCACTTTCAGTATCCACTTAGCCTACATCAGCTTCAACAAAGGCCAGCCCTTACATGTCATTCCACATTTTTCGGAGGTAACACTTGAGGTAAAATAGCATAATTTTCTGATTTATTATGAATTTAGGAGAATTTCATAAATATCCATTGAACATTATTTATCATCATTCATTCCACATCTTTATCACTTCCCATTTTTTTTAGACATGTCTCATCTTTCAGTTTGGGGGAGTGTTGACCTCCTTAATTTCTTTCTTTTGACCATGTCAGTAATATTCTTTATCATCCATGGATATTCTTATTCCTTCTCAACACCTCCCTTATTCCATGTTGTTTTACACCAAGCATAGATTTCAACAGATTGTAGCAACCACCTCTCTTTATTTTCTAGCATCGCATGAGGACATGCTAATTCTTTAGTTTTTTTTTTGGGGGGGGGGAATCGCTACACATGATGGATGTTTTCCACTTTCTTTCTCATTTAAGGCATACAATTTATTTTGTATATAGTGCAGAAATTGTTTTGCATATATATTTAAAACTATGAACTGAATTCTTGTGATTTCTAGATAACAAAGAGGTATCATTAAAATACCCAAATCCAGATAATTTTACACTAAATGAGTTCATAAAACTTCAGAAATTATGCACTATCACCTACAACCATTCTTTTATATCTCATGATCCATGCATCAAAACGATCTGATTTTTGAGAAAATGGTTAATGAAGTTTGCTGTTACTTATGTCACATTTTTCTGCAACTTCATATACATATAGTTGAATGTCAATTGTAAAATTGTTATGCCTTTATCAAAATTGCTAAAATTGAATTTTCATTATTTGAGGAAAAATTCATTTGTTCCATCCATTTCATGAGTTGGGATGAACAATTTTCTTTGCTTGGTTAACACATGGGTTTTGTCTTTGGGTTGCATGAGGACATGCAATATTTTCAGTTTGGGGGTATGTTGGGTCGTGAATACGACCACTTTTTAACACTTATTTCATCCATTTTTACTCTTCTTTATCATGTAATTTATTATAATTTATCATATAAATCCATTTTATAATGATTTATGCTCTTATGGATGAATATTATTTATTCTCCTTTATTTTAATAAATTGATGATTATTATGCATAATTTTATCAATAATGGTTTATTAATATATTTTGTAATATCACTCACCATTTTAGCCTCCAAAATATTTGCCATATTGAAGATTTGATCTCCAAATCATCATCAAATATTCCAACTCAGAAATTCACTGGAATAAGAAGTGACACTTTTGCAGTTAAGATTCTGGGCAAATGAAGAAGAATCTGGAAAATCTAGAACATGGGTTTTGTCCAAAACGGGCCTAATTAACTTTTCTAAAGAACATTTTGCCCAAATTCGGCTTGTATTGAGAGAAACGCATGGTTCTTTGAGCACGATTTTCTCAGATTTGTTGTTGCAGCCGTCCTCCAAATCTCAGTTGCAAAGCCAAATTCTCCTTTCTCTTGTTGAAAGATTGTTGAAAATGTATTTTCTGGATGATAACGTTGTTGGGAAAAATCCAATATTGTTATGGGAGATCATATTTTCTATTTAATTTCTCTTCCTTCTGATTATAAAAGAAGAGCATGTATTGTGTATGGAAGAACAATGGATGATTATTGAATTCCCTTTGTAACACTGTAATTCCTTGACTCTTGTGAGCAAAGAGAAACTGATGTAAAATCTATTCATGTTTGATTAATACAAAGAGGTGTTTTCGTTCCATTTTTCAAGCTCTGCAGTAGCCCAGCGACGCTTTCACAAATGGTTGAGGGCCCGGCCCTCGTGGAGCGATCCGTTGTTTGTATTTCTATTCTTTTATTTATGTTGTGTGATAATTGCATTTAGATTCATTACAATTATAGAGTTATTTGATTGCTATTGGATTGAATTCAGATTTGATGTATACGTTAATGAATTGCCCTGCTATTCTATCTTAGCAAGGATCGTATTTACTATCTTATTCATTTTTCTATCTTTTATAAAGCGTTGTTGTTCTATTGATTTATGATTCATTCCAATGAACTGTTTCATAATTTTGGCTATCAATAGGATTGGAGTATTGATATTAGTTGCCTAATTGCGTTAGAATTAGAATTTTTGTTCATATTGTTGTTCCTTTCTAGATTTTGTTCCTTTCAGTTATTTTCATCAGCACGAAAATTGAGTCTGCTTCCATTTCGATTGATTTAAGATCGCCAATTGTAGAGGACACTGGTTATTACTTCCAAGTCCCCAGATTTGTTTTCTTGCTTCGATTTCTAAGGGAAGAAGTTATTGCTACTGTATCCTTGATCGATGTTTTGTAGATTGGTTTACTTAATGTTTCAGAGCATTTCCATTTATGTTGTTGTAGTTAGATTTCTTTTTCAAGCATCCATTTACTTTTGCATTTGAAACACTATACTACATCTTGCAAGTCATTACTCTTGGATAAATTGCTGCCTCAGACTGAGTACATTCTTGAAATAAAAAGTCACTCCCGGATTGATAATTAATGTGAGATAAATAGGTGTTAAAAAGACACCTTTTATGCCTCGACATGGTGTTGCACACAGAATGCTCGTTCTGCACTGGCGCTCCGCGTTTGCTTAAGGGAGGGCACATTTCCTTCTAGTGTTGCACTCTTTTTTGGGGAATACAGTGAGAAAATGGTCACCACCATTGATTTCAAAATAATGAGGACATGAACCCTGTACATTTTCTAAGCATTTGGAGGGAAACTGATCAGTGAAAATGACAAAAAACCAGCAAAAAACCAAGTTTCTACCTCATTTTTTGACTTGGTGCTGTGCGTTTACCAGTCTTGAGAAAATGAGTTTTTGAAAGGGAAAATGAGCTTCATTTTTCAAAATGAAGGAAATTATAGAGATTAGACTTGAAGGAATTTATAACAAGCCATCTTGGAGAAAATTTAGACACCTGCAACCGAGTTAAAAACAACTTGCAAGATGGATGGCATGCTTACCAAAGAGAGGGTGTGTTTGACAATTTGCTGATATTTTGAAATTTCATTGCAAATTTTGAATTTTATCTTGAGAATCATGATTTCACTTATGTAATTAAGCATGGTAAATGTAAATATGATTTGGATAAGCTACCTTGGGGTATATTCATGAGGTAAATGTACTCATCAAATTCGAATGAATCAATTTCAATGTAATTAGGGATGAGTCACTTTGACCTCCCTACACTCTACGTATCAATTCATATTGTTGTGGATCAACTACTAAACTAAGGGATTCGAAAACTGAGGTTGGGAGAGGTTATTTGAGGCCTATATCATGTAATTTTTGACTCATTTTCAAAGGTTGGAATCAGTTTGATCATGGAAACTTTGTACTCAGTTTGGCCAAGCTAATAAAGATGAGTTGCAACTACTTTTCTGGTATACTTGTGGTATTGAATGTCTATCATTGTTTCTTTTTCAGTATCATAAGTTTGAAATTATTGTGTTCATTTTCACTATCATTTCTATTTTATGATCTTTTGCAAGTTAGAAATTCAGAATACATGCTTGCACGTGCTCTGTTTTGGGTAAATGATCATATTTTGTTCATCTTCTTTTGTCTGAGAAAAATACATCTCCGATTATTTTCTTAGCCTTTTTACTATTTCAACACCATTCCAAAAAAATTATCTTCAAGTGATAATCATTATACTTACCTTGCCCCAATGATCCCTGCAACCCTAACTCATTTTCCCTGACTTAACTTTCCTTGACCTAATTTCTACATCTAGTCATTCCCCAACCAAATAAAATTCAAAACAACCCCTTGAACTCTATATCTAGCCTAAAAACCATAATTTCTCCAACCCTCTTGGCTATGACCCTTTTGGAGAGAGCCATCTTCGGCTTGATAGGGATAGCTATCAAGTCAAAATCTTGGTTTGTGGCTACCTCTATTAGGATTCCTTCCACATCCTCTGGAATCTGGTGGAGTGATAACACCACTAGCATTTCACGTATGAGACTTTTTCAAGAAAAAATAACAAAGTAGAAGGAAGCTTAAAAAAACAAGAGAAAAAAACATACATACTACTCACTAACCCAATTGGAATCCATCCGTAGACAAGGTCGTTCTTATATTAAATTTCAAAAACAGATCCCCCAGATATGCATTTAGATCTCAAAACAGTATTAAATGAAAAGCCACATAGTATGGACCCAAAACTTCCACAAAATGAAAAACCATTTCTTACTTGGTGAGTTTCACATTTATAGGCTTTCCTCCACAGGATCTTAGCCAAATATTTTTTTAGGTAGATATTCCTTCTTGATTCCCAGTACATACATCATAATCAAAATGATCTTGTCCAACTACAATGTTCTATGATCAACGCTCTTCCTAATCAAAAATAACAATAACGAGGGTGTAATCATGATTTCACGAGCTAAACATCATAACAAAAAAGTAAAATAAAACAAAGTAGCTATGGGCCGCATGGGTCAAATCTTGATATCTTCAATGGCTATGCCGAGGGGTGGAAAAATGTCCCGAGGTGCGCGGTCATATGGGAGTGGAAGAAGAGCTGGAGTGGTGAGATGATGGAGGCACCATCGACTGTGAAGTGGATTTGGCTGGAAGGTGCATGTGTTCGTAACATCTCTGCAATACGATGCCTGCAGGTAAGGGTGCCGAACTAAAAAACTTGAACAATGCCCACATATGAGTCATCTCGGAGCGATCAAGGATGGCAGAGAAGAACTTCTTTACCTCGGCGGGTAGTAGGAATTCCTTGTGCAGTGATGCCACCAAGGTTTCGGTCTTAAGACAGGAGGTATTTTTCAAAGTTGAGTAAGCCCTGACTTTTATCTCAGTCATCCATTTCTCATATGTGGCCCAAGGGAGTAGTGCACCTAAGGGGTCCCAGCAAGTTGAAAACCCTGCCTCTACCACCTTATTCCATTCATTATCGAATGCTTCCACCCCTTTGGCCACTATCCAAAAACATCCAGATGCTTTTATCCATGCCTCCTCCTTGTGTACCATCTTCATTATTTCCATTATTGTCTTGAAATGTTCAAGCACTCTGTACATGCCCAATTCTTCAGTGGGGAGTTCATTGATGAATCAAATGTATCCACACATGATTGTCATGTTGTCATTTCCCTCTCGGTGACCTACACCCAGTTGCACTTTGAAATCACAAATGACATTCTTTTTATCGTTTTCCAATGCGATGAGCTCCCAGTGATCCTTCACTTCTTCCATGATATCACTCCAGGTAATTTTTTTGGTCTTTACTTGTGACATATTATATTTGAGCTGTGCTTTTAAGTCTTTAACTGAATTTCTCATCTCATGAGACTCCCCGCAATTGGCATCCATTTATTTTTTCAATGATGAGATCGTCTTTTCCTTTTCTGCAAGGGAAACCTTTTCTTCATCTAACAAATTGCACACATTTCGTGTCTTGTCTTCTAAAACCTTCAACTCTGTCAGTGCCTTATTTAGGTGTTCTGAGGCATTCTGGGGATCATCGGGCACTTGAACTGGGCATACATGACTGTCTTGTGCATGTTGGAGCTCATTCATTCTCCACTTTAGCCATGTTATCTCCTCATCCTTTTGGATAAGATTCTCTGTAAGGGGTTTCTTCTCTTTTCCAACCTGAGCCAAATCCGTTGTTTGGATGTGCTCCAAATGAAGAATATTTAACTTGCGTCGCAACTCCTGCACCTCTAATTATGTCTTCTGCAGCAGAGTTTGCATTTTCACGTTCTTATCAGTGCCATTACCCCTTATCATCTTCTTGTAATCTTCTAACTGACTATAAAGATCTTTTTCATTTTCTCTTTCTCTCTTCAGGGTATTTGACAGCTTGGTTAACTTTGAGATTTTTCCAACACAAGGGTGTATTTCAACACCTTCGTATGAAACATATCTCCAATAGCCTTTTGCAGGTTTAGCTTTTAAACTAATGGGATGGAAGCAAGCTCGAGTATCATTGATAGGGCCCTTTACTTGGAACCTGGAGGCTATTAGACGGACAAATCCCTCTTGCAGAGAAGAGCGATATCCCTAGTATCCTAAGGATATCTAGAAACAAACAGACAAATGTAGAACATTTTATCTAGACCATTATTCTTAAGAGTTATTAATTAACTATGGAGAGATGCTCCTACTTGAAGTCCAACTCTTACTTGGTCTTCAATCCAGTCGTTCCAGAAGGTATTGATCCAGCATGTAAGATCTGCAATCAAATACAAGAAAACAAGATCAAAAGCATCTATAAGATATGATAATTCAAAAGAAATAATCTATCTTAGTGATCAAGGGATCCAATAATTAAATTATTCAAAAGATAGATGAACAACTCAATGAGAATATAGAATCCATTTCTATTAACTTTGAATAAAAATAAGAAACCTTACAACCTTGATGCCTTAATGTTTGTACAGGTTCTTCCGGGGTCCCGAACAACCATTTTCCTAATTTTGACAAGACTCCAACTCTCTAACTCAGCATAAGACTATGGCTATGAGTATGTAATCTCTCTCATGCCAATGATGCCAAATGTGGAGAGTATAATTTCTTCAACAATTCTGTTCTACCAGCTAAGAAGCAAGTACCATTGAGACTGAAACATGGTCTCAATTTATAACAAAAGAGAGGTAGTTTTAGCTCCAATAAGGAAGGGATAAAGCCCTATCATCATGGGATTTTAGCTCCAAAAACCAATGGATATCTCCATTAATTAAGGGATAAAGGTTCATGAATGGAAGGGGCGAAGCTCGACCAGATAGCTCTTCTAGAAGGCCCCAGCTGGAAGAATATTCGACTAGTTGGGGTTTTATATCTTACTTTTCTTTTTATTTTACCTTTTATGGGGGTCTACAGTTTTAATGAGTATAACATGCGGAATGTGTTGCAGGTTTTATAGCAATAAACTATAGTACTGTAGGAAATGACTAGGAAAAGTGTAAAGTAAGGCTTCTTAGGTTTTTAATAAGCTTTTTCCCAATTTCAAGACTTGATTTAGGAACTTTATGATTTTGGACCTCTAAGGGAGCAATAAATAGGTAAATATGAACCCATATAGATAGCTAAATGTCATGGTGACAAGTTTTAGTGTAACAGATTTCCCCCTAAAGTGTGAAGTCTGAAGGGTTCTGAATAATTCTGAGGAGTGAAGTGCTTTATCGTTCCAAGGATCGGGCTGTAGGCACATTGGTTGAAACCCTGAAAAAACGTTCAATGCAAGCATATATATATATATATATATATATATATATATATATATATATATATATATATATATATCATCGCTAAAGTAGGCATGCCCACACTCAGATCAAAACTAACTATATGTTATAATACAAAAATGATTTTAGAATTACATTAATAGTAGACACAACATGGACGCAACCATCTGTCATGAGTAGTCTACTGTATCATGAATAACAAAATTCCTCGCATCCTAAATGGTAGAAACTAGATCTAGGGCCTCGATTTCCGCTTCTTGATCTAGTA
This sequence comes from Pinus albicaulis, assembly GCA_034641835.2. Lineage (NCBI taxonomy): Eukaryota > Viridiplantae > Streptophyta > Pinopsida > Pinales > Pinaceae > Pinus > Pinus albicaulis. Next base: position 430,846,344 of record CM076582.1, read on the forward strand.
CGGTTCTATCCATGCGATTGACTGTGTTGAACTCGAACATGGTAGAAACCACTTGATTACTAGTCAATGATGTGAACTGTTAACAAGTGTGAGAGAAACCATCAATAATTACAATGGCCCTCAAAGTACTCAGTACAGTTTATGAAATGTGAATTGATGATTTGGAGTTGAACACTTCACCAAATCATTCGATCGAAGGTCAATGATGCAACCTATCGTTGAAGGCAAGAAACCTGCCATTAGGGCATGCAGATCCCAAGGTACTGATAGGATTCTAGATCAAATTTCTAGCTGATGAGCTTTCGTCGATAGAAAGTGACTCGTCGTAGGAAATCCCATGACACGAAACCATTAGATCAAGTTTTGAAGAAATTTTAGCAAGGACTGACTCCAGGATGGTCAACGCGAATGGAGACCATTTTTTTCAATGAATGGTTTATTAAATTGATCTCTTGAACACATAACGACACTATAGATGGTGACGATTGACCTAAAGCTAATACCCGAAAACTGGTTGAAGACTTTCAATGTGGTTTGGTTAACTGTTTGGCCAAAGGATTTTCCCAACTCAAATATGAATGTGACAAAAGTGTCATGTTCAAGAGTGGTATACAACTTTTTGAAACGAAGTGTGACAACTGGATTCATCTTCTCTCTTTTTCCCCCACCATTTCTGGCAAGTACCTTTTTATTTTGGACAAGCTTGAGAAGGATAACATTTTCTTGTTATATAAGCTCATCCTTCGGATGAGTCCAAATTAGTATTAAAATACAACTCTAAGAAGGAGTGGTTCGTTCTTGTTTATAATTGAGAGATTCTTTACTGTTAAGTTTTAACGAGTCCAGTATAGGTGAAACTCGGTGTTTTTTCAGTTTTAGGGAGTCAAAAGAAAAACTTAAGAAAATTTCGTGGGTGTACTTTTTCGTAAATTTAGTCTCTCAAGCCTGAAAAAGGATAAAATAATGCAGGAGAGAACACTATTGACCATGATTAGCCAACTTATACATTTTTCGTAAATATTCCATTTCAATCCAGAAAGGGGGTAAACTTATACTGAAGGGACGACTGTTCATTTCCTTTAATGAGTTCGAATAGTCAAGTACTCGGGCTTTTCATTTTTAGAGAGTCTGAAAAGGGCTTAAAAGAGAACTCCAAGGTTTTTCTTTTTTGTAATTTTCAAGAGCCCAAAAAAGGGATAAAAGTGTACTCATCATCAAAATAATCATTTTCACCTGAAAATCCTGTTTTTCGCACATAAACTCAAAAAATTAAACATATATGTTTCCAATATGTAAAAAATTTAGAAAAATAACCTTTTGAAGTGGAAAATAAATAAAATAGTATTTTATTTATTAAAAAAATCTTAAAAAAAGTAGTTCAACAAAGTCATTTTCACCTTTTGTGTTCAGAGTTGAAAATTGACAGCTCTGGGAAAAAAACATTCTGGAGGTGATAACGGGAGAACCGACCACTCAAATTGAAATCCGTCAAATATAGATAATCCACAACACTCTTCTCTTCATTTTCATCCATTTTCATTCTCTTTTTTAGTTTTTAAATTCATTTTTGGAGGGGGAAAAGGTTCAAAATTTTGCTCACAGGGGTCTACGGATCAGCCATTGGTTACCTGCAGACCCCGATAATTTTCTTAAAGGAAAATTATTCGGCTACCGCAGTTTTTATGAAGGGTGTGTGCGGGGGTCCACACTCTCCCTATACAAAAACTGCGGAGGCGCCGTAAGAAAATGAAATGTGATACATTCTCTAAAAACTAGATAATTTTTTTCACTCTTATAGCTTCTAACCATTAAATGTGTCGATTTTCAGGTCATTATACAACGTTGGAGTGGCGAGAACGCGATCATGAAGAGGTATATGATGCAACAATGAAAAATCCAAACACAATGTGTGTTTTGAGAAATTACAGATTATACAAATTCTGGGCCATTCAGGGCATGAGGGCACATGTAGAGATAATGACCTGGCTGTTGAATAAATGGGACGTTCAGGAACAATGCTTTATCATTGGATATGAAAAGATAGAAATTGAGCTTGAAGACATCTACTTCCTCACCGATTTATCAAAAAGAGGTGAAGCTATCTCTTTGTTTGGAGCTAGGCAAGGTGGCATGCCTATCGCTAGCTATAAACAATAATTATGTAATGAAGAAGCTGATCCCAAAGACAACCGGATAGACATAAAAAATATTATAAGTCTTCATTCGAAAGTCATTGCATTCATTATTACCAGATAATGTGGAAGTCCAGCTCCACATGTGGCTACCAAATCACAAATGCAGACAGTTGTCGAATGTTAGAGAGGTACAATCTTCAATTGGTGTGAACGGGTGTTGACCAATATGAAGGGTAAACTGACCAGAGTGAAGAACTCAGAGTTGAAAAACTTTGGGTATGGAGCAATCTTAGTATCTTTCACTTTGGAGAGGTTTCCATCCCTTGCCCCTCAGTTAATCTCTATTGACCATGGTGAACCTAGAGAACCTCATATGGTACGATGGGTGGCATTGATGGCTCGCCATGGTGGCAACGACTGCACGGTAGTCCGATTTACTCCAACATATTTTCGTTGGTTAGAGAACCAAATCTTTGCCATCGAAGATTTCCTGTATGGAGGCATAGACTTTCGAGGAGACCCCAAGATGTCCTTACCTCCAGGGACACAATGGGATGAATCAAGTAAATCAATTATTTTGATGTGTTTTAAATCTAATTTTTATTTTGTTTTTCAATCGTCCAATAGTAATAACAAATATTTTAAATGCAAATGTTGTTCCATAAAGACTAGCCAATCTCCGCCGCTTCGAGAGGAAGCTGAAAAATCCTATTGCACTGCCAGAGAACGAGGCAGCAGAGATTCTCATTGACTTAGAGAAAAAATTGGAAAGGTTGACTACAGAAATCTCAGAAATAATGATGGATGATATTCCTCTCCATCTCCAGAGGCATGTTGCTGATGTTCCTGACCAGTTTCGAAGATACCTACGTTGAGTGGCCCAGGCGATAGTATATTATCATGATTATCACCATGGATAGTGGATGATCATCGCAGAATATTGTAATTTTGTTTTTTGTATCACTATCTTTTAGATCATAAGGTTTTTTAAACCTATGGTCCTAGACTATTTAATATTTTTTGAAACAAAAACTCTATCTATGATATGACTACTTTTTCTGGCTATCTTGTTCAACACATATCGAATGTTGTTTTAATTTACTTTTTTTAATGTCGCAAATGTCTATTTATAACATTATTAGCTAATGCATCAGCCAAAGTATTTAATATCCTTGGAATGTGTTGATATTCAATGTAATCAAACTTCCTTTCCAAGGGACGAACCTTCAAAAATAATCTTAGTAACACTGGATTTTTAATTGTGTATACCCTGTTTAAATGTAATACAATGAGTTATGAATCTAACATAATGATCAAACGCTAAAAGCCAAATGAAATGACATCATATAATAACTCAATCACTGTGCTAAATTCTGCATCATTATTCGTTGTTTGACCATGGCTTATCCCATGCATAGAAACTAACTCATCGGTGGGTGAATAAATAACGCAGGCTGCGGAAGAGATATTTCGTGTACTGCAACAGGCACCATCAACAAAACCATTGTACGCTTGAAGGGACGTCAACATCTGTAATATCAAGAGTAATCAAGATAAGCAGGAATAGTAGTCAATGCAAACTTAAACTAGATACAGTCATATAATCTAAAGTAGCTAATCTTAGAAAAATAACTAATGTACAGGTATGATCTTCACACAAAATTCAAGCATAACATCTCTTCAGATAAAGTCAATTTCTGGGTTTATCTAAAGAGAACCATCATAATCAATCAATTCATAAGCCCCTTTTGCAAGCACTCGCTTGATAATATAAGGACCATGCCAAATGGGTTCAAATTTCCTAGCTCCTAGTTTATCGTTAGCTTAGTCATATGCCAATACTAGTTCAACTTTCGAAAAAACACAAGGTGTAACATTTTGGTCGTACTGAGCTTTAACACATTTTTTATGAGCTTCAGCTACTAATGCAGCAGTGCGCTGAGTATCATCTAATTTTGCTAAGTAAAAAAAGCGTTTTTCCTCTTCAGACGTGGCTGGTATTAACTCTATGGCTAATTGGAGTGACAGTATTTCGCATTCAATCGGTAACACAACTTCTAAACTGTAGACCAGTTGAAAAGGACTGAAATTTTTTGTAGTTTTTGTTGAGGTTCAGTAAGATCAAAGTGTTGAGAAAAGCATAGTATGCCAATTTTATTTATGAATTCTGATTATCCTTTTAATCATATTTTTTAAAACTTTATTAACGGCTTCAACCTAACCATTAGCTTACAGATAATATGGAGTAGAGTTATCATGCCACAAACCAAGCTAGTCGAAAGTTCGGTCATCATGATGTTTCGAAAATGACTCCCATGATCAGTAATGGTAGCTTGGCATACACCGAATCAAGAAATCATGTTATTGAATACAAATGTAGCTACAGTTCTACCATCGGCCGCAAATGTAGGCATCACCTCGGCCCATTTTGTAAAATAATTTACTGCAAGAACAATATAGCCATGCCCCCCGATCGAGTGAGGGTTACATGTAATGAAATAAATGCCCCATTTTGCAAAAGGACTGAAAAAAATTATGGGGTGAAGAGGAGCTGGTGGTGCATGCATCTTTTGATAAAAAATCTGGCAGTTATGGAATTTTCAGACAGCGAGAATGCAATCTTTGAATAACGATGGAAAAAAATAACCAGTGTGAAATATATTTTGGGCTGTGGCAAACCTAGACATATGACCGCCACATGCTCCAGAATGGCAGTCATTCAAAACTCGTTCAGGATCTTCATGAGTCAAACAGCGTCGAACTAAAGAATCTACACCACGACGATAAAGCATGTCCCCAACAATATTGTATCACTGAGATTGGTAACGGATGTTTAGTCAATGTGAACATGAAATTTCAGGCCAAAAAGTTTGGGTTTGGAGATAAATGATGATATCCCCATACCAAAGATCTAACGTACTGATAAGAAACAGAGATTCATCAGCGATTAGATGCTCTACCATAGTTTTTGCCTCGGTGTTTGGGAAGTCACACATAAGTTTGGCGAACACAAGTGATTTCTTTGATTTGGATTTTTTGAATTCTAAATCAAACTCTTGAAGGATAAATATCCATTTAGATTATTTTCCCCTAATAAATTGTTTAGTCAGAATATATGTCATCGGGTTGCAATTAGAGATCACAGTTTTTTTCGTAACAAAATGTAATGATGAAAACATTGGACAGATTGAACTACTTCCAAGGCCAATTTCTCCACATGTGAGTATTTAATCTCTGTTGGATTGAGATTCTAACTGAGATAATAAATCACATGCTCGTTGTGGAATTCATCCTCCTGAACTAATACCATTCCAATGGTGGAATTAGAGGTTGCTAAGAATAAAAAGTAATTCTGGCTGTAATTTGGTGGATGAAATAACAATGCTTGGGTTAACATGTGTTTTAAAGCATCAAAAGATTGATTAATGATCTCATCCCAAACAAAAGTAACACTCTATTTCAATAGCCTGGTAAAACCTTTCGTTAACTCATCATAGTTCTGGATAAATCTACGCAGAAAGTTTACTTTTCCTTGCAAAATTTGGAGTTGCGAAGTGTGGAAGGAGGAGGTAAATTGACAATAGCCTCAACCTTCGAAGGGTAAACATGAATGCCTTATTTCGAAACCACAAATCCTAGTAATCTAGCAGATTGTATGCAAAAAACACACTTGTGGGGATTCAAGCGAATCTTATAATACCTAGATCTCATAAAGATTGCTCATAAGTGAGTAGGATGATCTTCCCTGTGCAATGAATGAGAAGGTAAATCATCGAGATAAGGTTGCACAATGTGTTTAATGTCATGAAAAGCATAGGACATTGCCCTTTGAAAATTTTCCCCAACATTCTTCCATCCGAAAGGTATTTTACAGTAAGAAAATGTTCCCCAAGGACAAATGAATGTTGTTTTTGGTTGATCGGAAGGGATTATGTTGATCTAATTGTATCCAGAAAATCCGTCCATAAATGAATGCATTTCATTTCTAGCACAATCGTCAATAATTTGGTCAATATAAGGAGTTGGATAATTTTCTTTTGGACAAGTTTTGTTAATATCTCTATAGTCGACACATACTCATATTGTTCCTTCTTTTTTCGTAACAGGAACGATATTAGATACCCAATTTGTTAAAGGAATTGGATAAATAAAACCTTCTTTTAATAATTTCTCAACTTTAGCTTTAATAACAGCAAATTTTCATGGATGTATTGGACGTAATCTCTGCCTGACAGGTTTAACATCTAGGTAAGTACGTATTTCATGAATGAAAATGTTGGGATCAATTCCTGGCATTTCTTCATAAGACCAGGTAAATATTTCACAAAATTCTTGAAATAAGGCTTTATATGTAGAAATTTCATCTAACGTACATGAAGCACCTATATGATTGTTTTCAATAATTCCTGGTTTAATGGATATTTCAATGGGAACTGTAGAAGAAATATTTCCCAAATTAATTTCGAAATTCGAATTTGCAATCAATATTGGACTTTGAGGTTTGTTGACATAATATATTGGAGAAATAGATGAAAATTTATTTTCGAATCTATAAAGCTTAGGTAAAAATGATGATCTATGATGGAGATCATCCCATGGTAATTCATCTACGGTCAAGAATTGACGAATTCTTTCATCAGTATGAAGCACTTGTTGAAAAGGATCAGGAATTGATGTCATAGCTGAGCTTGATGGTGAAAATTATTCTTCCTTGATCATGTTCATTGGATCATCATCAGTTGATAAAACACTGGAAAATAACTGTACTGATTGATATGCTATCTCAAAAGGACTCAAAGGCATCGCACCATTATGCTTAAGAGTTATTATTTAACTATGGAGAGATGATCCTACCTGAATTCTTGGTCTTCAATCGAGTTTTTATAGAAGGTATCGATCTAGCATGTAATATCTGCAATCAAAGACAAGAAACAAGATCAAAATCATCTGCATGATATGATAATTCAAAAGCAATAATCTATCTTAGTGATCAAGGAATCAAGGAATTAAATTATTCAAAAGATAGATGAACAACTAAATGGGAAAATAGAATCCATTTATATTAACTTTGAATAAAAAGAAGAAACCTTACAACCTTTATGCCTTGATGTTTGTACAGGTTTTTCCGAGGTCTCGAACAACCGTTTTCCTCAGTTTGACAAGACTACAACTCTCTAAATCAGCATAAGAATATGGCTATGAGTATTTAATCTCTCTCATTCCAATGATTCCAAATGTGGAGAGTGTAATTCCTTCAGCAATTCTCTTCTACTAGCTAAAAAGAAAGTACCCTTGAGACTGAAACATGGTCTCAATTTATAGCAGAAAAGAGTTAGTTTCAGCTCCAATAAGGAAGGGATAAAGCCCACTCATCATGGTATTTTAGCTCCAAAAACCAAGGGATAGCTCCATTTTTGAAGGGATAAAGGTTCATGAATGGAAGGCGTGAAGCTTGACCAGAGAGTGCTTCTAGAAGGCCCCAGCTAGGAGAATATTCGACTAGATATGCTTCTAGAACTTACTTTTCTTTTTATTTTACTTTTTACGGGGGTACGTAGTTTTAATGAGCAGAAGGGTTAGAATATGAATGTTAGACTATGACTATCAACTGATCATTCTCCACATTAAGAGTTGTCAAGAGCCTAATATGGCGTCTATCCATGCACTGAGCTAGCTCAACCCTCAGCCTCTCCCTTGCCGACTGGTTCTTTCATTCAATCTGCTCTTCTTTTGGCCATTCCTTTCCTGATATTGTGTCACTTTATAAAGGGAATTCCCCTGGGGTGATCACCTATGAGTATTCTGAATGTGCCTTTCAAGATGTTGAGTTAAAAGACACTTGGAACTCTGGCTTGTATTATCCTTTACCAATATATTTTGGGGCTTCCTCTTTGGGTTTCTTGGTGACCTATCCTTCAAGCCCCTCTATTCTTTAGGTGACCTTCCTCTTCTTCATGAAAAAAATCCTATTCCATTTGATAACTCTCCTAATCCTAGACCTCCACCTCATTCTAAAAACTATCTCCTCTCCCTTCAGTAGCTAGGGATTTGGCCTTCATCTCTACATCTGAAGGCCACGAATCACAGTTAGCTTTCCATTATATTAGAGGTCTAGGCTCATGTTCATATGTCAAATATTTAATCTTCTTCCTTCTATGTGCGATACATCCCTTAGGATCATAGTGCCATACAACCCCTTGCAGGAAATTCATCTTCTGCAAAAGCCCCTCAACCAGGGGGAGTGCATGTCTTGAGCTGATAGTAAAGGCCTACCATGGTCGGGAGCCTTAGAATATATCCATTCTTCACGGGCACAAAATGATTTTGGTCTGCACTCATGACTTTTCGGCTGAACTCGAGGGCGAAAATTCTCATGGACAAGAAAACTTTCAGAAGTAAAGGAGGAAGTTTAGAACCATAAACCTTGATATCAATGTGATCTTTGAAAAAATACCAATCCCCAACACAATTTGACTCATTGAACTGGAGCAGCTCTTTTTTTTTCAGGAAAAATCCTGGGTGAAGCGTTGAGCTGTATAACTTCATAGGCCCTCGACATGAAATCCGTGACAAATTTCGTGTACCTCCTTCCTTTGGGGTGTTTATGGACAAAGAGGTTCCATTCTAAAATGGAATTTTCCTCGTCATCTTGCATGGAGAACTTTTCTATGCCTAAGCTCTCGAACTTGTCTTTGTGCATGAACAAGAACAAATAGAACACCAAAGAATAATACCTAAAAAAACTTGAAGTTGATAGGTCTTGGAACTGAGTTCGAATAGCAGAGTCCAGGAAGGTGGGGATGTCTAGAAAAATATCAAGCTACATCATAAGGTATAAAAACCCTAGACAGGCTTTTGTTACCCCACCCACATTATCTCAACCCAACGTCCCTGAATTGACCGCCAGGATGGGCTGGATGGTTTTGATGAATAGCGACAGAGGGATAGTTTGTGTGGGTGGGAGAGTGGACATGTGAGACGCGGTAATTATCTCAAGGAAACCCCTTTTATTTTCAATAGGAAGGTTTGAAAAATGCCATGAGAGGGTGAATTCAGTGAGTTTGATACACTCTAGTGAAGAGAGATAGCATAGGGCTTTCCTTATCAACTGAGGAGTGATTTTGAAAATTTTAGTCCCCTGTGTGAAGAGAAAAATATCCTTTCGATCAATGTAAGCATTGGTGAGCCAATCTATAAACTCAAGGAAAGGGTGGACGACTATGAGAATATGATAGTAAAGTCCTGAATCTATGACCCTAAACAAATCCTCACCCTATAATTTATAACCTAGAAGCTCAGACCTCATATTAGCTACATTAAAAGGGTAAATGGTATCACAGAACTAGGCTTGAGAGTCCATGAGAGGCACAGGGCCAGGGGTACCTCTAGCTTCTGCGGCCTATGGGGTTTCGGGAGCAATTTTATTTATTTTCTCCATCATAAATTTGATGAACACTGAAGGAAAATAGAGAGGGGATTGACCAAATATATGAGGTGACGAAGAGAGCAACGTGAGGAGGGAACTGCACAATTGTGGATTTTTACCTGGGTGCTCAGCTTGGTAAAAACAAACTGTGAATGGTGAGAAAAAACAGTCAGCCATGAAAATCAATATTAGCACAAGTTCTTGCTAAGTCATGAGTCCATTCCATAGTTTTATTTTAGGATTAAAATTCAAAAAAATTGAAAGTCTGACCTATATTATTTCGGTCACTTATCACAATCACAAATCGCATCGCAATCACTTATCGTAAATCGTAGTGCAACCTCGCTATAAATAATTCTAGGTTTCCTGCTCCGTCCTGTGATTACGATACCCTGATGCAATATATCGCATTGTAATTTTGCCACTTTGTTACAACCTTATGTTTCTCGCTCCTAAGAAACCCCCGATGCGATTGGTAGGACTTGTTATCAGTCCACCTGATTCCCAAGGCTGAGGAAGGAATCCCAATAGAGGTAGCCACAAACCAAGCTTTTGATTTGATAGCTAACCCTATCAAGCCAGAGAGGTCTCTCTCCAAAAGGGTCAGAGCCAGCAGGGCTGGAGCAATTAGGATTTTAAACTAGATAATGATTGTAGGGGTTCTTTAAAATTTATTTGGTTGGGTAGATCAGCAGATGATGAAAACATTTCAAGGAAAACTAGGTTAGGGCTAAAGAGTGAGGGTTACAAGAATGAATGGGGCAAGGTAGGTATAATATCAATCACCTTAAGGAAGTGGTTGTCGAATGGTTATGAAACTGTAAGAATGCTGAAGGAAGCATAAGAGATGTATTTCTCTTAGACAGGAGATATGAAACAAAATATGATCAGTTACCCAAAATAGAGCATGGCTAGCATGTATTCTGAATTTCACACTTATAAAAGATCATAATATAGAAATGAAAGTGAAGATGAACAATACATTCAAACATATGTAACTAAAGAAAAAATAATGAAAGACATTCAATACCATAGTTATCCCATAAATATAACTGCAAATCCTCTTATATTAATGGACAAAATTGAGTACAAAGTATCCTTGATCAACTAAACAAAATGAACTGAGGCAACTCTCAGATCTAGAATTATTTCAAACAACAAAGATTTTTTCTTAACCTCTAGGAACACAAAATTGTTTATTTGTTTAAAATACATTGAAATTGATTTCCTAGGTCTTCGAATTCATGATCTCGAAGAATTTGGAGAAACCTCCCTTACAGATCTACACCTTGAGAAAATGGATAACTGTTTTATTATGCCAACTGTTGAACTGAATCGAACCTTTTTTTTATATGTTGTGTTGTTGCTTATATGTTGTTGTAGTGGATCAGTTTAGGATGTGGACCTTATTTCTCTAATATGATGGCAGATGAGCTGAGAGCTATGTAGGCAGATATGCTATGAAAATGGAGTCTTGAACACCTTTGCTGCCTCGACTCAACATTTTTGTTGTTTTATTACCCGGAATCCTCTTGTTGTGTTAAAACCTTTTTTATGAACAAAAGAGAGTGAAAAACAAAAATACCGGACCTAAAATATTTCAAATCTCAATTCTGAAGCGCATCACATCTGCGCACTTCGTAACCTTTACATTTTAAGTTATAAACAATTTGATCGGTGGTGCGATGCAAAGGGGGGGTGACGTGGAGGGTCGGTGGGACCAGACCATAGTGCATATCACAAGTCTTAGCCTTTAGTTATAAGCACGGAGGATATAAACTTTAAACATTGTGAAGTGTGACATGCAGGGGAGGAGATGAGTGAGGTGGCAGGGAAGAATTAGGACTGGACTGTAGCACATATCACAACTCTTAGCATTAAGTTATAACCACGGGGAATGTAAACTTTAAATAGTGTGAAGTGCGACACGCAAGCGAGGAGATGAGTGACATGGCAGGGAAGAAGTGGGAACATGACCACAATGCATATCACAGCTTTTAGCTTTTAGTTATAAGCTGCAAGAGTTAAATTTAAAAATTTGTGATGTGTGGGGAGAGGGACTAACTAGCAATGTGGCAGAGTTTTATGACTCGGCAGAAATTTTTTAAGTGGTAAGTGTATTATGAAGTTTATGTGGCATATCAATGTATTGCAATGGTTATGAAATGGGGGAGAAGCTACGGAGGTGGGGTCAACTTCCCGCATCGAAAATTAAAATAAATAGACTATGGGCGCTCACAATGTAAGTTAAAGTATATGTGATATGATATCGCAAAATTGGCGATCGCATTATTTAGAGTTTAGTTTCAATGTAAAACACGTAAAAAGTGAGAAACGCGATGAGGGGCCCCACTTTAATTGTGAGCGGAAAATGGGAAGCGAAGCAAGGGAAAGGCGATGAAAAGGTAAATTTTTGATGTTTTTCAAAGGAAAATGAAACAAAAAAGAATGTGTGGTGGGGATTGGGTCCCACTTCACATCGCATCGTTGATTTATAATTTTTGGCATTGGATTGTTGTAACAAAACATTGCGATGGCGATATGCGATGAGGCACAAGGGGTCCCACCAATGTTTTAAGTGATTCTTGTTATATATATAATATGTGATATATATAATGATAATTTTATATAACATAGTTGTTCAATAGGTGGCAGAGCTTATAACACAATATCTAAAACTTTATAATAAATGGTTTTATAAAGTAATAAGCCCTGAAAGGTTATATATGTAGGTTTTGGGGGTTTGAATGGGATTTTAAATGGAACTCAAACCGCTAAACTATGGGTTTTAAATATAGTTTAGGCTATATAGTAAATCAAGTTTGGATTTTAGTAATAAATTGGATAATTTAGCAACTAAGTTGAAAATACGAGTGCTAACATCGACTCCAACTGGGGAAGATAGCTCTGAAGGAGGTGTCTATAACCACAAATCTCTGGGAACTCATTGATCAATGCCTTATCCATTAGGAAATGGAGTCCAATCTATAAACTGAAACTAAAAACATATTTCAAACTTCAACCCACACTGACATATCATCAAAGCCTTAGGGCCTTCACCTTGGGCTTAAAACCTTGATGAATTCTATCAACACTTGCTGAAAATAAAATAAAATCAAACTAAAATGATACCAACGTACTCTAATCTGCTACACAATTTCTAATTAGGCTAAATGATCCTTCCATTGTAACCAATACAGAAGATGGATACTTACTGAAGTTTTGCTCTCACTTTCCTTGAGCAGGAAGAATGATGTACATGTACGAAAATCATGATAAAACTTGTAACCAAGACTTATGCTAACAAACAAAACAACATTCATATTCTCCAATGTTTGCAAAAGACTGCAGAATGGACCTTGAAAATCCTGAGGCATTACCTTGTCTTGAGATCTAGCAACAAAGATACAAGTACTCCATTCTGACATGAAAGAACACTTGTTTGTTGATCGATAGGAAGGCATAGGGAAGTATAACATTCTACTATCTGAGTGTTGGCTGAAAATTCCTTAAGAATAAGAAATTTTGACTCAATCTCTGGAATTTTGTCTCTCTCTAGTTCATACTTCTCAAATTCATATTCTAAGTCATCCTTAAACAAGAAACATTCTTCAAAGTTATCAAACATGATAGCCCTATCATCTTCATGAAAGAAAAAAATATCTTCTAGTTGATCTTCTTGTAGGGAATCATCATCATAAATTGGCTTACTCTCAACAATTTCTTATATAGCTTCATCAATATCCTCATCGAAATTATCTTCAGATTCATCGTATTTAGGCAAATCAGTTTCAAGAGAAACTTCATTAAATATGAACATTGAAAAAGGAGATTGTCTTTCTTCATGATGATCTATAAATATAGTTTCAGGACTTTCGTTTAAACTTAGATTTTCATTTTAAAAAATGGAAGAATTTTTACCAAAAAATTCTTGACTCTGTGAACACTGCAAACCTGCTTTAGCTTGGGCTGTAATATGACTATTCAGGAGCTAATCAACCTCATCTTCAGACAGAGGAGAAAGTACTTTTTTTCTTTCTTTTGATACCACATTAATTTTCTTCTTTCTCTCCTAAATATTCACAAGGATGATGCATATCTTCTTTAACCTTTGGCTGATCAAGTTGTTGTACTACTGCAAGAATTGTCTCCTACGGGAAGTATTTATGAACATCAAGAAAATATACATCATCTTTTCTTCCATGAGAGAAAACACTTTCTTTTTTTGATGAAAAGGATTGTCATGCAAAGCCTCCAAAATATCTTCATCCATGAACTCATTATCATCATAATAATCCTCTAGGTTTTGAATGAAAACCCCATATTGATCACAACAATTATTGACCAAAGAAAAAGAAGGGTAGGACTCCTTGTATTCTTCATAAAATATTGAATGGAAAACTCTAAGAGAACAAATATTGGCAAGTGAAAAACCTTCATACCAAGATCGTGCTTTTCCTTCAAGAGAATCCATGAACATCTTTAAAAGACAATCTTCAGGAAATTCAACCTTCAACTTGCATGTATTCATATGAAATTTAACCAGATGTAAAGAAACATCATTCCTATCATCATATTTAAACATAGGCAAATTCCTTTGCCAATCTGTCCTAGGCATTTTATTTGGGAAACCTGGAATGTGATCCCAGATCATGGGATCATACCTTCTTGCAATAGTTTCCATATTGAAAATTCTTGAAACTACTAATATTCATGTAGTGGAGTCGCCATGAAATTTTGATTTTCTAGATCTTTCGGTCAATGGAGTCGCCGGGTGAATGATTGAACCTTCAGGTGTGTCCAACTGTTGTTCACCATCAACAATTAGATCTAAATATTTTTTGTTCTTTCCTAGGGAAGATCTGATATTTCGTTCCCTGAAAATGGCACCAATATGTTATGACTCCACCAGATTCCCAAGGTTGAGGAAGGAATCCTAACAGACGTAACCACAAACCCAGGTTTTAACTTGATAGTTATCCCTATCAAGCAGGAGAGGGCTCTCTCGAAAAGGGTCACATCCAGGAGGGCTGGAGAAATTAGGGTTTTAGGATAGATAATTAGTTCAGGGGTTGTTTTAAATTGATTTGGTTGGGTAGATCAGCAGATAATGAAAATAGTTCAAGGAAAACTAGTTCAGGGCTAAAGAGTGAGGGTTGCAGGAATGAAAGGGACAAGGTAGGAATAATATCAATCACTTTAAGGAAATGGTTGTGGAATGGTTTTGAAACTGTAAGAAGGCTTAGGGAAGCATAAGAGATGTATTTCTCATAGACTGAAGATATGAAACAGAATATTACAAGTTACCCATAACAGAGCATGGCTAGCATGTATTCTAAATTTCACACTTATAAAAGATCATAATATATAAATGAAAGTGAAGATGAGAAATACATTCAAACATATGTAACTGAAGAAGAAACAATGAAAGACATTCAATACCACAGGTATGTTGGAAATACGGAGAGGGGGGGGTGAATCAGTATTTCTTTCAATTAGAGCATTAGTTAATCTTCAATTATTATCAGTGTTTGTACAATGATAGCAGCAAACAAGAGGAACACAAATGCACACAGTTTTTAAGGTGGAAACCCACTCTGAGACAAAAACCACCTAATGCTTTTCTAATAATTCTTTTCATGTCCAATTGAAAATAAAGCTCCAACTTCCTAGAATCTAGAAAAGAATTCTTCTGCAGCTCCCATTGGATGGATGCTCCAACGCCCAAGATTCTTCAGTAGTCAACTGAATGGATTCCCCAACACCCAATGAGCTACAACTCACCCTAGCACAACCCTACCACCCTATAGAAGAATAAAATAAGAATGGAATCCCGTACCAGGGAAAATGGTCCACTTTACAATGATATAGAATGATGTAGAAGAAAAAGATATACTAGACCATAACCCCAACTTGACACAACCACCTAATGATGATCCTAGACCTCCCAACACTACCTCTTCAACCCTTGGCAGATAGATACTAGCACAATTTGTACAATAATGTATTTACAATGACTAAGTACAATGATATCTTTACAATGATTGTATGCAGTGCTTCCCACTTGAAGACTTCATATGATGAACTTCTTGCTGCTATTATGCACCTTGGATGCTGCTCTTGTCATGCTACCATTTGCTGCACCATGCTTTTCTTTTCTGCCAAAGAAAGACTGGTCCTTTGCAACCCTTGACAACACATGATCTAGATTTTTTTTTTTCCTCCTAGGAGCTCGATATTGAATCTGGTGTATCTCTATTATTTCAGATCTTCAATATCTGATTTTTGGTCCTTTAGTATTCCTCTGAGTCATCTTTCTAATGCCATAGTTCTGACCCAATTTGGATTCTTCAAGAGAGAGTTATACCCAATTTCTCACACTTCCCTAATTATGGGCTGTTATAGTAGAGCACACTTGTATGGCATGACACGTGTCAATGTTTCTTAATTTGCTTCTAAAATTGATAGAGCAGAAACTAAAGACTATGCACTATCTGGAAATTTTTATAGAATTCCAATCCGATACTCAGAGAGAGAGTTATGACTATTTTACCAAGGTCACTTCTTTGAGATGAATTTCAGGAGCCTGCAAAAACCCTTACTTCCACAGATCATATCTCCAAAAATATTGTGTAAATTGATCTGAAATTTTTACTGCAATTTCCTCAGGATTTCGGTTTCACCTCATAAAATTTTTGAGCTTCTAAGCCTTCTTAGAAAAAACGTTCGAGCGAAAATTCCACAATGACCTATTTCAGATGGCCGAATCCCTTGCCTAAGGAGGAAATGAAGATCACAATATATATGAATTCTTAAGTTGAGAGGGGCTTCAACAAGTGAATGTGGGAGGGATTTTAGGAGCTTAAAAAAATATTAATCATGACTTTTCAATGACCCATGCGCCAACCCGATGGGGTTTTAACCCACTAACTGGGATACAAACTTCAAACATGAATATCTCTCAAACCGTGAAGAATTACATGGTGTGCCATATATCAACGGAAACATCTCAACAAGTAGAAACCATAAAATGCATTATTAACCTAGAATATATTAATTTGGTAGGTGAAACTTCTCATTCAATATTGGGTTAGCCCCTGGTGCTGCTTGGGTTGACATCAATGACAACCGCTGATCAACAATCTCCTCCTTTGGAATTGATGGAAACATAAGTACTCCCCTTGAAATCATGACACCTCTTCCTACAACATTCTCTCCCCCTTTGACATCAATGGCAAAACTGTAACTCCCCCTAAAACACAACCATCCTGCAAACCTGTACACACTTCCACTCGAGCTGACACACAACCATCCTACAGACCTGTACACACTTCCACTCCCCTTTTATATTCTAAAAAAGGAAAATCTAATGATAACTTGGGAGAATCCCAAGCTTCTGGTGAAGATATTCCAATGCTGGAAAATATTTAATATGTGATTCTTTTGGTGTTGTTTGGAATCTTGTTACTTGTTCAACTGCTTGCATAACATCTGGTTGGGAGGCTATTACATATAGAAGACTACTAATCATAGATTTGTACAACCTTTGATCCACATCCTTAGATGAGTCGTCTATGCTCAATTTGCAACCAAGTAAAGACATTTCGAAATCACTCTGCACCTTTGTAGAAAAATTTTTACTCAGTCGATCATCATTGCTACCAATTATTGTATCATCCTCTATAGCTATTAGACATGCTTTAGTTGCTTCATCCAGAACATATATGTCGTTTGGAGCTTGACTTACTGTAGCTACAATTTCACCATACACACCTTTCCTGATTTCACATTTCGTGGGTTTGAATAGTATTGTGTGTCCTTGATCACACATTTGTCCAACACTGAGCATATTGTGATTCATGTTTTCAACCAATAGAACATTATTGGCTAGAGAATCTTTGCTTCCGATAGTGACAGTACTAGATCCTATAGCATTTGAAGATCCATCATTTCCAAAGGACACGGTTCCATCCTTCTTCTCTTTCAGAGATACAAATGTATTTCTATCTCCAGTCATATGCATTGAGCAACCGCTATCAACATACCACACATCTTTGTTCTTTTGAGCCTTGAGAGCGAGAGCACAATTATCATTCTTATTCTTCTTCCATGTTCATTCATTTTGTGGCTTCGAAGATTCTTCTGGAGGATTTCAAGCCTGCAGTCTTTGGCTATGTGCCCAAAGTTTCGACATTTGTAACATTCAATATTAGTTCTTAAATAGTCAAATCTATTGATGTTTCGCTGAGCCCTGGGAGGTTCATATTTGATAGATCTCCTAGAATTGTATTCGTTCCTAGGGTACATGTGACATTCTACAGCTTTATGACCAAATTTTCCACATGAATAACAATAGCCATAAAAAATATGATGGTACCTGGATGAAAATTTTCATCGAGGAATTGTCTTCCAAGGCTATTCTTGCGAATCATGTCCAATGAAGTCTACATGCATGTCAGATCTCAGAGGTTCATTATATTTTTTTGTAGAAGGTCCTACTTCTTCTTCTTTGTAACTGATGCCAGTTTTCTCATTGTAAGATCGTTGATTGTTGATGTGTTCTTCCAATTCCCTTGAGCTGTTGGCATAGTTTTGGATAGTTTTTCCTTTCTTCACTTCCTCACGCAGCGAGACTACTTCGGCTTCTAATTATTCCCTTTCTTGGTTGCTTTCTTTCAACTTCTTTTGAAGTGACCCTTCAATTCATTTGTGTTCTTCAACTTCAATTTTGAGACCTTGAACTTGTTCTTCAAGATTTTTGGAACAGATCTTCTCCACCTTGAGATCTTTTACAAGCTTGATTGCTTCCTCATAAAATTCGTCTATGGTCCATCCTTCTTCTTCATTGTTTGATACCTCTTGCTTATTGTGCTTGGGTGTATTGTGCTTGGACATAAACAATACTCTCGCATTGGCTTCTTCTTCACTATCATTGTCTTCATCAGATGATGAGGTATCTTCTTTAGAGAGAAAGTTCCTTTTGTATCCTTGCTTGTTGAATTTCTTAAAGCCTTCCTTTCTTTTTGAGTTTCCATTACTTTTGTTTGGACATTTTACTGCAAAATGCCCAACCTCATTACAGCAAAAACATATCAATGGAAGTTTACCTTTGAATTTTCCCTTACCAATTTGTATTTTTCTTATGATCTAAGCATATTCTTCATCTGAAAGACCTTCTTCATCATATCCCTTTTCTTCACACTTGCAGGTTCATGTCTTTTCAATTGAAGGTTGTTTATCCTTATTGGTTTTCTTTGATGCAATGAACGCAGTTTCTAGATGCGAAGTACTCTCTTCTTCATCAAGTCTCATTTCATATGCTATGAGAACTCCATGTAATTCCTCTTTGCTAAGTTTGTCCAGATTTTCACTGTATTCTAAGACCGATACCTTTGGGTTGAATCTCCCTGGTAATGTTCTAAGAATCTTCCGTATAATAGTATTCTCGTCAACTGGATCTCTGAATTCTTACAGGGTATTGGTTATTTCATCAACGTATTGAAAGTATGCAGCAATGTTGCAATATTCTTTCATTCTGAGTTGCTCAAATTTTTCTCTATAGATTTGAAGCTTTGCTTCTTTGACATTTGAGTCACCTGCATATATATTCTCAAGCTTGTCCCATACGTTTTTGGTAGTTTACAACCCAACACCTTATAATAAGTAGATTCAATAAGTCCTCTGATAATGATATTCTTTTCTTTTGCATCATTTACCAAATTCTTCTTACCTTGTTCATCCACGGTTGATGTAAATCCATTTTGAACAGTGTCCCATACTTTGTAACCTTGCACCAAGAGATAGACCTCCATTCTTCCTTTCCAAAGTGCATAATTATTTTCATTGAATAGAGGTACACCATTCTTGGTATGCTCCATGACCTCCTTCCAGCTGTTAAACTGCTATTGAAGAAACCAAGCTTTGATACCAATTGTTGGAAATACTGAGAGGGGGGGTGAATCAGTATTTCTTTCAATTAGAGCATTATTTAATCTTCAATTATTATCAGTGTTTGTACAATGATAGCAACAAACAAGAGGAACACAAATGCACATAGTTTTTAAGGTGGAAACCCATTCTAGGACAAAAACCACCTAATGCTTTTCTAATAATTATTTTTAACTCCAATTGAAAATAAAGCTCCAACTTCCTAGAATCTAGAAAATCATTCTTCTCCAGCTCCCACTCGGTGGACACTCCAATGCATAAGATTATTCAATAGTCAACTGAATGGATGCCCCAACACCCAATGAGCTACAACTCACCCTAGCACCACCCTACCAACCTATAGAAGAATAAAAGAAGAATGGACTCCTGTACCAGGGAAAATGGTCCACCTTACAATGATATAGAATGATGTAGAAGAAGAAGATATACTAGACCATAACCCCAACTTGACACAACCACCTAATGATGATCCTAGACCTCCCAACACTACCTCTTCAACCCTTGGTAGATAGATACTAGTACAATTTGTACAATAATGTATTTACAATGACTAAGTACAATGATACCTTTACAATGATTGTATGCAGTGCTTCCCACTTGAAGACTTGATATGATGAACTTCATGCTGCTGTTATGCACCTTGGATGATGCTATTGTCATGCTACCCTTTGCTGCACCTTGCTTTGCTTTTCTACCGTAGAAAGTCTGGTCCTTTGCAACCCTTGACAAGACATGATCTAGCTTCTTTTTTTTTTCCTCTTAGGAGCTTGATATTGAATCTTGTGTATCTCTATTATTTCAGATCTTCAATATCTGATTTTTGGTCCTTTAGTATTCCTCTGATTCATATTTCCAATGCCACAGTTCTGACCCAATTTGGATTCTTCAAGAGAGAGTTATACCCGATTTCTCACACTACCCTAATTATGGACTGTTTTAGTAGAGCGCACTTTTATGGCATGCCACGTGTCACTGTTTCTTCATTTGCTTCTAAAATTTATAGAGTGAAAACTAAAGACTATGCACTATCTGTCACTTTTTATGGAATTCCAATCCAATACTCAGAGAGAGAGTTATGATTATTTTACCAAGGTCACTTCTTTGAGATGAATTTCAGGAGCCTACAAAAACCCTTACTTCCACAGATCATATCTCCAAAAAATTTGTGCAACTTGATCTGAATTTGTTACTGCTGTTTCCTTAAGATTTCGGCTTCACCTCATAAAAGTTTCAGCTTCTGAGCCTTCGTATAAAAAATTTTAGAGTGAAAATTCCACGATGACCTATTTCAGATGGCCGAATCCCTTGCCTAAGGAGGAAATGAAGATCATAATATATATGAATGCTTAAGTTGAGAGGGGCTTCAACAAGTGAAAATGGGATGGATTTTAGGAGCTTAAAAAAATATTAATTATGGCTTTTCAATGACCCATGCCCCAACCCCATGGGGTTTTAGCCCACTAACTAGGGTACAAACTTCAAACATGAATATCTCTCAAACCGTGAAGAATTACATGGCGTGCCATATATCAACGGAAACATCTCGACAAGTAGAAACCATAAAAATCATTATTGACCCAGAATATATTAATTTGGTAGGTAAACTTCCCATTCAATATTAGCTTAGCCCCTCGTGCTGCTTGGGTTGACATCAATGACAACCGCTAATAAACAATGTATCTCATAAATATAACTAAAACTCCTCTTATATTAATGGCCAAAGCTTAGTACAAAGTATCCTTGATCAACTAAACAAAATGAGTCAATTCCATTTTCCAACTTCCAACACTATTACATTGAATTTCTACAATTTATAGACCAATTTACAAAATCTAAGGAAAATCTCAAACCCAGAATTATTTCAAACAACAAATATTTTTTCCTATCATATAGGAACATAAAACTATTTATTTTTTTAAAATACATTGAACTTGCTTATCGAGGTCTTCGAATTCATGATCTGGAAGAATTTGGAGAAACGTCCCTTGCGGATCTGCACCTTGAGAACATGGATAATTGTTTTATTATGATGATTGTTGAGCTAAATAAACCTTTTTTTGTGTGTTGCATTGTTGTTGATCTGATGATGTAGTGGAGTAGTTTAGGACGTGGATCTTATTTCGCTCATATGCTGGAAAATGAGCTGAGAGCTATGTATGCATATATGTTATGAAAACGTAGTGTTGAACGCCGTTGCTGCCTCGAGTTGACCTTTCTGTTGTTTTATTACGCGAAATACTCTTGCTATGTTAACACCTTTTTATGAACAAAACAGAGTGAAAAACAAAAATAATGCACTTGAAATATTTCAAATTCAATTCTGAAGCACTTCGCATCCGCGCACTTTGCGACCTTTACATTTTAAGTTATAAATAATGCGATTGGAGGTGCGATGCGAAGGAGGGGTGATGTGGAGGATCGGTGGGACCGAATCACAACACATATTGCAACTCTTAGTCATTAGTCATAAGCGCGGAGGATATAAAATTTAAACACTATGACGCACGACGCGCGGGAGAGGATATGAGTGACATGGTAGGGAAGAAGTGGGACCAGACCACAACGCATATCGCAACTCTTAGAATTAAGTTATAAGCGCAAGGAATGTAAACTTTAAACACTGCGAAGTGCGACACGCTAGGGAGGAGATGAGTGAGGTGGTAGGGAAGAAGTGGGACCATGACTGCAACACATATTATAGCTTTTAGCTTTTGGTTATAAGCTGCAAGAGTTAAATTTTAAAATTTGTGATGTGCAGGGAGAGGGACCCACCTGAAATGTGGTGGAGTTTTATGAATTGGAAATTTTTTTTCAAGTGGTAAGTGTATTATGAATTTTATGTGGTGTATCAATGTATTGTGACAGTTATGAAATGGGGGAGGGGCTGCAGAGGTGGAGTCAACTTACCGCATTGTAAATTAAAATAAATAGATTGCGGGCATTCATAAGGTAAGTTAAAGTATATGCAACGCAATATCACAAAATCAGTAATCACATTATTTAGAGTTTAGTTTCAATGTGAAACACGTAAAAAGTGTGAAATGTGATGAGGGGCCCCACTTCAATCGAGATCGGAAAATGGGAAGTGGAATAAGGGAAAAGTGATGAAAAGGTAAAGTTTTGGTGTTTTTCAAAGGAAAATGAAACAAAAAATAAAGCGTGGTAGGGATTGGGTCCCAGTTCACATAGCATCGGCAATTTATAATTTTGGCATTGGATTGTTGTAACAAAACTTTGTGATGGCAATATGCGATGAAGCACAAGGGGTCCCACCAATTTTTTGGGCAACTCTTATTATATATATATATATATAATATGTGATATATATAATGATAATTTTATATAACACGACTGTTCGATGGGTGGTGGAGCATATAACATAAAGTCTGAAACTTTATAATAAATGGGTTTATAAATTAATAAGCCCTAAAAGGTTATAAATGTAGGTTTTAGGGGTTTGAATGGGATTTTAAATGGGATTCAAAGTGCTAAACTATGGGTTTTAAATATAATTTAGGCTACATAGTAAATGAAGTTTGGGTTTTAGTAATAACTTGGATAATTTAGCAAGTGAGATGAAATGTTTGGATATTGGGGAAAAAGGTGAAAATAGTAAAAAACGAAGTGAGGTCAATGATAATGATGGAGAAGAGGTGAAAACATAGCAAAATAAGGTGGGATGAGTGGGATGCAAATACCAGTGCTAACAAGACCTGGTTACTGCCACATCATATCGCACTATTGTATTGCTTTGTGGACCCACTTTACCTTATTTCACAATCGCTATTTTGCAATTCCTTTGTTACCATCTTCTATTGCTTCCAAAAAACCCTCGATTGTGATAAAACTAGGACCCCTTTCCCTCCCACATCACTTTTCTTATTGCATATCACAATATTATTGCTAAACATCCATGTTACCACGTTCGACTAAAAAATGCAATAATCATCTGATTGTGATATGTGATAAGCACTTATCCTCGATTTGTGTTAACCCCTCCATATTCCAATTGCGATATATCACATTGCAATTCCTCCTCGATAATGTATTCACTCTGCTCCACTCTATGATTGCTGCCGGAATTTCCAGAAGCATACTCTGTTCTTTTTAAAATAAAGCAAAAAGGTGCATCCATTTTAGTCATAACACGTGTCATAGGGTTAATACACATCAAGTCTTTTTAAATCCTTTTAGGATCTGATGATAGGTGTCATATTCCAGTGAGTTATTTTGAGTCAAGTCATTGTGTACATTATACCACATGTGTCAACCCACACTTAATGATTGAACCATTGCCAATTATGCATGTCTATGCCAAGTTAGCCATCCATAAGTTTAGGTACATGTTTTTCTAAGTTAGAGAGATCGTGCTGATCACACCGCACTTCATAACCGCTTTATCAATAGCACAATATATCTCTCCCCCTCTCTCTCTCCTCCACCCCACTTTATCTCTCTTTATCTCTCTCCTCTCTCCCCCTCTCGCACTCTCCCTCCCCCCTTTCTCTCTCTCCATCCCTCCTGCTCTCTCTCTCTCTCTCTCTCTCTCTCTCTCTCGCCCCCGTCTCTCTTTCACTCTCTCTCTCTCCCCCTTGCTCTCTCTTCCTCTTTCTTTCCCTCTGTCTCTCTCTATCCCCCTATATATATATATATATATCTCTCCTCACCCTCTCTCTCTCTCTCTCTCTCTCTCTCTCTCTCTCTCTCTATAATCCCCCTCCCTCCATTTCTCTCTCCTCTCTCTCTTTCGCACACAATACACATACACATGCTCCTTCTCTCTCCCCTCTCCCCCTCTCTCTCTCCCTCCCTCTCTCTCTCTCTCTCTCTCTCTCTCTCTCGTGCTCTCTCTCTCTCTCTCACACACACACACTCTCTCTCTCTCTCTAACCCACCCTATCTCTCTCTCTCTCACACACACACACACACTCTCTCTTTCTCTCTACCCCACCCTCTCTCTCTCTCTCTCTCTCTCTCTCTCTCTCGTCTACCCTTTCTCACTCTCGTCCCCCCTCTCTTTCTCTCCCCTCTCCATCTCTCTCTCTCTCTCTCCCTACCTCTCTCCCCCCTGCTCTCTCTCTCTCTCTCTCTCTCTCTCTCTCTCTCTCACACCCCCTCTCTCTCTCTCTCTCTCTCTCTCTCTCTCTCACCCTCTCTCTCTCTCTCTCTCTCTCTCTTTCACCCCCCCCCCTCTCTCTCTCTCTCACACCCCCCCCCCTCTCTCTTTCTCTCTCTCTCGCCCCTCTCTCACTCTCTCTCTTTCTCTCTCACAGATACACACCTCCCCGCTCTCTCTCGCTCTCTCACTCTCTCTCTCCGTCTCCCCTCCTTTCTCTCTTCCTCACTCTCTCTCCCTGCCCATCTCTCTATTCTCCCCTCTCTTCCCCTCCCCCACCCACACCTCTCTCTCTCTAGCTCTCTCTCCCCTCCCCTGTCTCTCTCTCTCTCATACAAACATGCACACACACACACTCACTTTCTCCCTCTCTCGCCCATGTCTCCCTCTCTCTCTCTCTCTCTCTCTCACACACACACACACACACTCTCCCTCTCTCTCTCTCTCTCTCATACGTACACACACACTCTCTCTCTCCCTCTCCCTCTCACTCTCTATCTCTCTCACTCTCTCTCTCCCTCCCTCCCCCTCTCCCCTCTCCCCCCTTCTCTCTCTCCCCCCCCCCCCCCCTCCTCTCTCTCTCTCTCTCCCCCCCCTCCTCTCTCTCTCTCTCCCTCACTCTCTCGCTCTATGTCTCTCTTGCCCCCAACCCTTGTGCTCTCTCTCTCTCCCACCCCCGCTCTCTCCCTCTCTCTCTCTCTCTCTCTCTCTCTCCCACACTCGCCCTCTCTCTGCCCTCTCTCTCTCTCGTCCCACCTTCTCTTTCTCTCCCCTCTCCATCTCACTCTCTCTCCCCCCTATCTCTCTCTCTCTCTCCCTACCTCCCTATCTCCCCTCCCACTCTCTCTCTCTCGCTCCCCCGCTCCCCCCACTCCCCCCCGCCGTCGCTGCCGCCGCCTCCCCGCCCCTTCTCTATCTCTCTCCCCATGCCTACCTTCCCACCCCCTATTTCTCTCTCTCTCTCCCCCCCCTCACTCTCTCTTTCCATCTCCCCCCCCTCTCTCGCACCCCTCTTCCCCCCCCCCCCCTCTCTCTCTCTCTCTCTCTCTCTCTCTCTCTTCCCCTCGCTATCTTTATTTCTCTGTATCTCTCTCTCTCTCGTCCCCCCTTCTCTTTTAGTCCCCTCTCCATCTCACTCTCTCGCTCCCTATATATATATATATATATATATAGCTGGGTGGGGAAGAGAGAGAGAGAGAGAGGCGGGGGGAGATATATATATATATATATATATATATATCCCCCCGCATCTCTCTCTCTCTCGACAACCCCCCCTTCCCCCCCTCCGCTCTCTCTCTCTCACGCAAACACACTCCCTCTCTCCCTCTCTCTCTCGCTCTGCCTCTGCTACCTCCCTCTTTCCTTGCGCCCCCCCCCCCCCCCCTTCTCCTCTCTCTTTCCGTCCCAATCTTCCTTGCCATCTCTCTCTCTCTCCCTCCTCCTCTCTGTCTCTCATTTCCCTCCCACCGCCCCCTCCCCCCTGCCCCCCCTCTCTCTCTCCCTCCCCCTCATTGTTATCATTATCGTTAAACAATTATTGTATCATTTCACATGAACAATCTGCATAATATACCCAAAAAAAAGAACATGCTATCAATTAAAAATAAAAAAATCATGATATTATCTAAAAAGATACAATCATTCTATCATCAAAGAAACAATAAACATATTATTATCAGATAAAATATATAAAAGGAAAAAATACATACATAAAACACATACACATTAGACATGCAAAAGATTTCAACATTATATTATGTTTCACTACAATTATTTCATCTAATTAGCATAAGCACACCATGATATGACATATTATAACTAAGAATACAGATTTGGATTATGGACGAAGAATAGAACATAGAAATATAAAAACACTATGACTTAGATATGGCAGATATCGAGACATAGATAAAAAAAATAAAACATATGAAACTTCAATGCATTATATCTTAAGGCTAGACAAATACAGAAAAATAGATGAGATACATTAGGGAATTTTACTCCAATATATGGAAACAAAACCAAAGAATAACATGAATATAAAATAAATATAACAATGTTACTTATAGATTAAGTGTTTGAACAAATCCAATAAGTTAAATATTTATAAATTAAGTGTTTGAACAAATCCAATAAGTTGAGTATTTATAGATTAAGATTATAGAAAAGCCAAAGAAAAAGCTAGATCAACAACAAATACAAAACACAGAGCGAGTTTGGGATGTGCGAAAGAGTATTAATGAGCGTTTTGAAAATGAAGAGAGACTCATACATAATGATGGCTTTAAAGGTTCCCGAACACTGGGAGACGACAAAGAGGGTTCGATTCATGCATGGGAGGATATAGATGATAGATAGATACAGGTGATAGAAGAAAAAGAGGCAGCAACATATATATAAATATATATAAATATATATATATATATATATATATATATATATTCCCTCAAGAAAAAGCATGATCACAGCTTACCACCACAACGTCTATAACCAAAAAAGGAGCGGATCATTTTTACCAAATGTGATTCAACGTACGAATTTTTACCATTGAACAATCACAGTTGAACACAATACCAAGTATGATTCAACTTACGAATTTTTACCATTGAACAACCAAATACATTTATCCCATTCAACAACACAATACCAAATATGATTCAACGTACGTAAGAATATCAGATAAGAAATATGATTTTGTTTGTTGGTGATTTTCCAATTCAAGAAAAATATCACATATCAAATATGATTTTGTTTGTTGGTATGTCACGTTTCGTTATTTTGAGATCAGGGCAAGAGATAGATGACTTCGTTATTTTGAGAGCAGGGCAAGAAGATCGAAAGAAAAGTAAACGAGATCAGGTCAAGGCAAGAAGATTGAAAAAAAAAAGTAAACGAGTTATAACATTCACATATATAAAATTGAAAGAAAGGTAAATATTAAAAAGATAATCGAAAGAAAAGTAAAAATAAAAAAAAATTAATGGGATTGGGTAGCCAGAATAGAACAGAGCAATTAAAGATTAAAGATCAAAGGACATAGTAGATTAATGCGATTAGAGATCGAGCATAAAGATTAGGCCAGACAGATACTAAAGGAAGAAGAGATGTAGAGGTAGTTCAGAGATGAACTCACGTCTAGATCCAATCACTAATCCAGGACAGGTGAGGGGAAATCACATCCGAACAGGGGAAGGTCAATTGTAGGAATGACAGATTGATATGGTGGGTCATGGGTTTTAATGAGGAAGGACAAGAATATTAAAAATTCAATTCTACTTTAAACTGAAAAATATAAAATTTAAACTGAAGAATATAAAATAAATACCAGAAACACATACCTGCAACAAATACTTTCTGATTCCCTCCTCCTCTCAATTGATGACACAACGTCTTTCATTCGTCCATGCATCCATCCCTTCTCGCTAATGGTCAATTTAGTCGTCTCTATTAAAAGCTACAGACAAAGACCCACCAGATAAAACACTTGCAGTCACAGTTACCAAAAACATTGACATTATACATTTACAGAGAAAATAGATGATAGAAGAAGAAGAGGAAAATGTACAGATGATAAAAAATGAATTGGAGGATAGAAGAAAAATAAGATGAACTTGGAACTATTCCTTGAGAGCGGATCACAGCTTACCACCACAACGTCCATAACCAGAAAAAGCTCGATGGACCGTTAAAAGGAGCGGATCACAACGTACGACCACGACGTCTATAACCAAAAAAAAGCTTGAGATGCTTTTCAAGAAATTTTTTTTCCACATCCACATCATCTGGTTCAAACCATTTGGGTTTTCTTAAATTTAAATTTTGAATGTTGACGGTTGAATTTGAATTTAAGGTGTAATCTTTGATATTCGGTAATAATAAGTATTTTATTAATCTTGGCGCAGGCCCTTTCTGGTCCTCTGCCTTCTGCTGTCAACAATTAGGTGTGCGCTCCTCCACTGTTTCCATTTCCAATTAGAGCGTTGTTTCTGCCCTCAATTTAGATGATGCAGTAACTCTGTCTGGTGTCAACACCGGGAGACGACGAAGAGGGGGTTCGATTCATGCATGGGAGACCCGGGAGTGCCGATGTCTTCGCGGGTTTAACAATTACCCAATTTAAGTGTAATTAATATTTGTGAAAGATTCGGTAAATTGGGTAAATTAAAAAATAATTGAATTACAAAAAATAAAACACAAAGCTGGTAATCTCATAAATATCATTCATTTACAGTAATTACAATCATTTACTGTAGTTACAATCCGACGTGGGAGAGTGGACTAGAATGGACTCGCGTGGCTCTCTTCGTCGCCTCATAGACCTAAATTATATTTATTCTTCGTCGCCTAATACACCTAAATTATATTTATTCTTTACTAATATGTATCATATTTTATTTTAGTTGAAGTGGAATCACTATCACAAACATCAGAATGTATGGTTTTTTTTTTTAATTAAATGGTTCCTAAATTATATTTATTTTTTAATACTAGCAGTTGCTCCAAAAGGTGCAAAAAGAGGCCGATAGGATTTTGAAATAAAAAAAGTTGTACAAAAAAATAACAATAACAATTGAGACATTAAACTTATCAACACACATTAATTGGATTCAATTAGGTCTTATTTCACTTATTTTGAGAACCGGTCTAATTTTTTCCTTCATGGAATTCATCTTAGGCTTGTTTCAAAGTTACAAAACCATCCCAATTGATCCATATAATATTTAATATCAATCATGGTAACTTTTAAGGCCATTGTGTTAAACATGATATTGTTGATGTGCATTAATTGGATTCATTCTAACCTTTTTTCACTTATTTTAGGCACCCAATAATTTTCCCTTTAAGGAGGAAATCCTATGCTTATTTAAGTTTTAAAAAGCCTCCCATATCATCAAAGTATATGTTAAGCTTAATTAGCTCATATTTCATGAGTTACCACAACATATTGCAACCATTTCAAAATAATTTTTCTTGACTTTTCAAAAAAATCCAACGATTAATGAACCCTTTACTATTTCTCCATAACTTTTATGGTCACGAGATACAAAAACATATGGCAGTTTTTTATTTAGTTTTGAAACCCTCCATTATAAAAAATTGTCTCAAATTTCATGAGGTACAAAAACATATGGCAAAATTTTCAATGTACATGATATTCACCCACCAATAGACTTAACCTTTCCATGAGAAATAAAATCTTTCAATTCTATAACATATTAATAACTATCATGGAGATCATCTAAACATTATGAACTATCATGGAGATCATCTAAAGGGTAATCTAAAGTGGTAGAACTCTAACATGGAGATCATCTAAAAGGTAATCTAGAGTGGTAGATCTCTAAAATTTCTTCATCAAAATGAAATATGTAGTCTTAAAAGCTATGTTACAAGACTCTCTTTCTAATGTGTAGGAAAGGTTTGCCTTACATCATGAGGGATGTATAAAGAAGAAAAAGGCTCCTTGTTAAGACTCAATTTTATCAAGAAAAGGTTATCTAGAGTGGTAGAACTCAAAAATTTCTTCATCAAAATAAAATATGGAGAACTAAAAGCTATGCTACAAGACTCTCCTAATGTGTAAAAAAAGGTTTGTCTTAAATCATGAGGGACATATAAAGAGGAAAAAGGCTCTGTGTAAAAAAAGTTTGCCTTAAATAATGAGGGACATATAAAAAGGAAAAAGGCTCCCTGTTAAGACTCAGTATTATCATATTATCAAGCAATGGGGAAACTTATTACTATAAAATTTCTTCATCAAAATGAAATATGGGGTACTAAAAAGTAATCTAAAGTGGTAAATTCTTCATCAAAATGAAATATGAGGTTGAGGTATTAAAAAGTAATCTAGAGGGGCACTAAAAGTAATATAGAGGTACTAAAAGCTATGCTACTAGACTCTTCTTCTTATGTATACGAAAGGTTTGCAGAGGTACTAAAAAGTAATCTGGAGTGGTAAAACTCTAAAATTTCTTCATCAAAATGAAATATGGAGGTACTAAAAGCTATGCTACTAGAATCTTCTTCTAATGTGTAGGAAAGGTTTGCATTACATGAGGGGCATATAAAAAAGAAAAAGGCACCCTGTTAAGGCTCAGTATTATCAAACAAAAGGTAGCTCCAAAAGGGTAGCTCCAATGTACATTAAATAAAAATGAAAGATTTTTTATTTTTTGAAAAAGCAAGGGTAAGCTCCAATGTACATTCAATATAAATAAAAGATTTTTTATTTTTTGAAAAATAAAGTAAAATGTATTATATTCTCATCAACAAAAGGAGGACCAATTTCAATTGAAAATTTAGTTTTCTGAACTATCTCAACAATATGGAAGTTGAAAAGTTGAAATGGAAGATGAAATTAAGTATATGTATTATATTTTGATTTTGAACAATCTCAACCATATGGAAGTTAAAAAGTTAAAATGGAAGCTGAAATAAAGTATATGTATTATATTCTCATTTTGAACAATCTCAACCATATGAAAGTTGAAAAGTTCAAATGGAAGCTGAAATAAAGTATATGTATTATATTCTCATTTTGAACAATCTCAACCATATGGAGGTTGGAAAGTTCAAATGGAAGCTGAAATAAAGTATATGTATTATATTCTCATTTTGAACAATCTCAACCATATGGAAGTTGAAATAAAGTATATGTATATATTCTCATCAACAAAAGGAGGACCAATTTCAACAATTTGGAAGAAAGAGTTCTTAGGGTGCAATGATTCCTGAATAGACAATCAAATATATGACAAGCTAAAGCCCGAACATTATCCACTTCGTGATTTTTTCTAAATGAATCTTAATTGTATCCTATAGAAACTACAATGTTTTAAATATGAAATGGTCATGGCAAATTATTTGGATTTCTACCCCACAACCGTAACTTCCACAAGATTCTTTTACCCATAAGGGAGCCTAACTGGGTTCAGTTGGAGAATTTTAATGTTGAGTTGGGACCATGAACCAATCATATGAACAAGGCGTAGACTGGGGCCACAAGATAATAAGTAGGGCTAATAAACATGAAATTTCAATTCAATGTATTTAATAGTCCTAGATGCAACATGATTGTGGGTAGGGCTATGAAATATCTTGTTTGTTGTTTAATTAGAAAACTACCCATTTAAACAAACGCCATTGTGTTTCAATGGTTTTTCTTGCATTTTAAGAAAATAAACCTCCTAACTACTTATAAACAACCATGTGTATTCCAAAATCAGAAAACAATTTCAATCTAAATAAATATTCACAATCCATAATTTGTGATAATATTTAAAAATCAAACAATATTCTAAAGATTATTAAAAATATTCTAAAATAATAAAAGAAAAAGCAACATAACTTTGTAATAAACCATTTAGAAAATCATTACTAAATATTACAACTTATGTGGAAAAACACAAATAAAATTAATACTTTGATAACACTAATATTCTACACAATTAGCATTCTGATAAGTGAACTGATGGAAAATCATGAAAGTGTATGGGTGTTGTTTATTAGTGATATTGGATGCCAAGAAGACTCGATGCTCTATAGCCTAACTTGTAGGGTATAGCCTATTCTTTATGCCATAAAAGATTCATTTGGGCTAGCTTGAAATTTTGTAATAAATAGCTTGAATTGAAAACTTATTTTTGAGGTTAATGCTTTGTATATGGTGTGTTTTATTGTCTTCTTGAATAGGAAATGACAAAAGGAGACAAAAAAACTATAGTTTGAAAGTCCAAGCCTAATGTTATGAGATATAAATATGACCAAGTCGAATCCAAACTTGCAATGGAAGTTTAGCTCTCCATTGCTTAGATTAACAAAATCCAGTGACAACAATTTGGTTCCCACTATTAGATAAGAAAACATATCAATCACAGGACTTGCCGTACTTACATAAGAATTGTTGTGTATAAATTGAGAGGAACCAGGTAAATCGATCACAGATTTGAGTTCTAAAGAATTATTTATTGCAAAGCATGTTCAGGCTTACAGCCTTCAAAATAATACATCCATGGTCTTCTTGACTGACTCCATGAATATTGGCAAAATGTATCACTAACAAGATTGTCCTAGAGACTTGTGTCTAAATACTTGAAATAGTCAAAAGAAAGCTCGCTCACTTATAACAGGTAAAGCTCTCATTCATAGAGAACTCTCAATCTATCTACCTCCAAAAATAGTTCACAGCTTCTAAGCCATGCCACCACTGGATGCTGTTTGAATAATTTCAAAAATGGCTGTCAAACACAAAAAAAAAAAAAAAAATCAGTGAGAGAGATACCTTCCTCGAACCTAGTACATAGACCTGAATATTAATATTACTGGAAGCAACAGACGAGATAGCCAACTTATTAAGAAAGAAACTGAAAATGCAAATTTAGATCGAAAATGCACACCAATCCATGACACCAAAACAGAAAACAAGTATTTTAGAAAAATAAACCTATTAGGTCTTTCCAGATAATTATCTCAGAAGAAGAACAATGGCAAAATTAATACAGTGACAGAAAACTTACATGATCCAATCACAACAAAGACACGTAAACCAAGCACAATTGGCCCCACTGGATACGAATTTCCTTTCTTTACTGTTGTTTTAGGCACAGCTCCCCTCTTCAGAATGTTTTTCTGAAACTTTGCACTTTTCCTATCTGCAAGGCGCCTGGATGTAGTCTGCACAATGAAACGGGAACAACACACTCAATCTATCAGCATATTATGGTAAATCGATTGAACACACAAGAATTTAGAATCATAGATATCAAATTGGACTATTTTTTTCAAATTAAATTCATAACATGCAGCGAAATACATTTTGCGGCAACGAGAAAAATCTATGGGCATATTAGCACAATTCACATGCACTTACAGCTTATCAGAACCCTCCAAAAGTAATACACCGAACCGAAAAAAAAAAACTTGTATATGTAACCCTAATACTTCATGGAAAGGAACACACACAGAAAACAGACCCAGTAACAAAGCCACCGGAAAATAGATCTAACATTATTTTCCAAAACACATTCACCATAGCGTAGAGGGCGCGCTACCAAAAGCAAACCCAGTACCAAAGGTCGTTGTTCCTGCCGCCAAAA
Organism: Pinus albicaulis; assembly: GCA_034641835.2. NCBI lineage: Eukaryota > Viridiplantae > Streptophyta > Pinopsida > Pinales > Pinaceae > Pinus > Pinus albicaulis. Next base: position 430,880,064 of record CM076582.1, read on the forward strand.
GCTAACCACAAACCAAAGCCTATCATTAACAGTCTACACCGATCATTAAACGGAGTAAAAATCATATTACCCAAATTAGAAATGGAAACTCAGTGTGATTTTATGATTTTTCAAAATGAATTGGTTGATTTTATGATTTTTTTGCACACGTCTTACTAGTGACATGTGTCATTATCAAAATGAATTGGTTGACGAAAAAGTACCTCTATTAATTCAAAACAGAAGGCCTATCAGCCTAAATATATATTTTATTTTATTTTATTTTAGTTGAAGTGGAAATGTAAAGTTTCTTTTCCAATTAAATCGTTTTTCTAAAGAAATATAGAGAATTGTAGATGATATAATAATTATGATAAATGTTAATTAAAATAAAATTTGATTGAAAATTCAAATAGGTATTTTGAAATTTTTAATTTTTAATATAACGTAAGAGGTTAAGAAAATTCAAATTATTGTCAATAATTTGAAATTACATTTTAATAGGAATATATAGACAAAGTTTCCAACTGAAAAGTGTTTTTTTCTATTCTCAACTTATTCAAAATCATATAAATCATTTCATTTGACTTTCTAAAATAATTCAACTTCATAATTTTAATTTTTATGGTATTTTATTTTAAAAATTTAAATTAATATTATATTTATATATTTTTATAATAACAATTATTTTTTTAAATTTTTTTGTACAACTCACTCTACTACAACCCACCCAGTATGACAACATGTGTAAGCTCTTCTTTCCGTCCCTTTAAAATTAAAATTATATTCTACATAGAAAATTAATGTGCACTATAATTAAAAAAAATAATAATATACTCTAAAGTAATTAAAAGTAAAAAAAAATGTTTAAATCTTATATTTTTCAAAAATATTTCAACAAAATATTTAAATAAACTATTTGAAGATTAATGTTCACTAATTTATGTCGATATCAATTTCAAATAAGTTTTCATGGGTAAAATTTTTATTTGGTCCTATATATACTCTATTTAGTATTCAAAAATACAATTTAAACAATGAAAAATAACACATTGTATTTTCCACTATAAAAAAGTTTGAAGGCGAAGAAAATTTTGTTGGAAGTGATGCTTCCATATCATATGTAGGTGAAGAAATTCGTGTTGGAAGTAATGCTTCCATGTCATATGTAAGTGTCATTGTGAGTCCCAAGGTGTCAATCTATAAGTTGTTGATTCCTATGTTATGAATTGGAATTGTGTATTGTGTCATGTCTGAGTCATCATTTGTAGAATTCAGTGTTCTATGTACTATATATTGTAATTGTTTTGATTAATAAAACAACAGTGTGTGGTTGTTGTGTGCAACCATTGTCTCTAGCTCTCTTCAAATTTCTACAAATTTGATCTCTCTTGGCTCATGTTAGATCCGTAAGATAGAAGAACTTAAAAAACGTTTATGCAAAAATCCAAATTCTAAGCCTCGAGTCAATTTAGTCATTCCAATAACTATTAATATTTCCACATTCTCTTCATGGTTTTGGTGAACGTATGGTTTTTCTACTTCACTTGAAATTTGAAATTTATGAATGTTGTAGCACAATATTTTGCATAATCAAATATCCTTTAGTAAAAATTTTTGTATATATTTACTTAGTAAATAGATATTTGAGATAAAAAAAACTTAGATTTTTTTAAAAAGTACATAACATTTTAGACTTATTTATATATAAAACAAAACATATTATATATCAATTTAATGTTACATATAATAGGATTAAAATAGGCTGATACTTTCTACAAAATTTTAAACTCAGTTTATAATTTTGACTATAAGATTTTTTATCCGATAAATTATTTTTCCCATAAGTTAATCAAAGTTTGATTTATACTCACTATTTATTTAATATTAATTTAAATTTATTTGAAAATAAATATATATATTAATTTAAAATTTTTAAATATATTCTTATTTAAATAATATATAAATTTTAATTTTATATTTCAATTATTTGATTCTTTTAATTTTATTATAAATTTAAAATTAAAATAAATTAATTGTTAAAAATATGTTTTATATATTAAGCTTCTCTAAAAAAGTAATGCTTTGTATACTAGGTGAAACATTATTTCAAGTTAAATACATAATTTTGAATGAAAATTTAACTATTTCTTGTTTGTTAAAGTATTGTGATTTCTGGAATTAACCTATGATTTAAGAATGTATGACTGAATTAGGTGTTCCATTTCCTTGTTTTAGGGGTATGCTAGTATTACAAGGTTAGCATGATTTAATGTGTAGTATAATTAATAGACTAAAATGATTTTTTCACATTGTGTTTGATAAATATTAACTAAAATTTGGAAAAGATCTTTAAAAAGTTTGAGTTTAAGTTGTTTAATACATCAAATTCTAGTGTCCCACGGTTTGAATCTATCTATACATTCCAAAATATATTTTAAACAAAAAAATAGTAATCTTGTTAGAAACTGAATCCCCAAATTCTAGTGAAAATTCCATTTCATCTATTAGTTAAACTCTACCCTAATTTTATATGATTCGCAACTCAAGGTAAAGATAAAGCCAAACTTAACTTATAAGTTTACGGAAATATACTCCTTTTGAATCTTATATTGCTAATTTATATATTTATAAAGATTTTTTTATATACATAATTTAGTTGTGGTTTTAAACAAGTTTCTACTTTTTTCTTCTAATTTTAGATATATTTTGTCCATGTTTATTTTATTTTTTTGATAAAATATCTAATGAATAACATTTTATCAAAAAAATGATCCTAGAGGTTGAAAAAATTCATAGTTAAAATAATGTATTCCTTAGAAGAAACCAATTCCCAAAATTGCATGTTTGTATTTTACAAACAACTATAATTTTTTTCTAGTGCATTATTCTATTTTGATTATGATTCCTACAGATCATGTCCTTACATACAAATGCATGCTACGCATGTCCATTACCATTTAGTGCCTAACTTCTCTCCTTTATGACCTCACTTTACATTTTACTTAAAACTATTATTTTCAACAACTCTAATCGATATGGAATCTCCTCAATACTTTCAATGTAATTGATAACCCCAATTTATTTCATTTTCAGTAGGGTATCCCCTTATAATTTTTTACATAACATATATAACTCATTTCATTTTGAATTAATCATATTTGATATAATGCAATAGGAAACAATGCAATTTAACTGGCTTAAGGTAACATACTTGCCATATATGACTACATAATTGCCATATGTGACCATAGTCATTTGTAGACATGATTTAAACACTAAGAACAAATTCTCAATTCTATTTTTTGCATCTCTAGTTACCAAATATATAGAAATATCTTAGATTGCATCGTTAGGCACTAGACACTAAATATAAAAGCACACAAATTAATAAGAAGAGTTTAGTTTATTATAAAATAGACTTCTACATGATTCCTTCTTAATGTTTAGCCCAAGAATAATGTTACTGTATATTAAAACCACTTTTGGTTGTTTTTTCATTTCATGATCACAATCACTTGCAACATGATAAGAAGAAGAAGACAAAGTGTTGAAATCCCAAATTTTGGGATTTCATAAAAATACTTACTAACTATTCATTCTTGATCATTGTGTTAGATATTTTATTTTTGGATTTCATAAGCATACTTAATAACTATTAATTCTTTATCATTGTGTTATATATTTGCTATTATTTCTAGCCCTCCTATTTGGGTTCAGCTATCATGTGCATTAAGGAAAGCTTGACTTTGAATCACCTTATTGTTCCTTATGGTGATAAAATTGAGTTTTCATGTATTTAATTAAGGACTCTAAATCATCTAGTCATTGCTTATGATGATAAAATCACTTCATCTATTTTTGAGGCTATTATCATAGAAATTCCACCACCTGTGATGTCCATTCAAAATTCAAATTTCAATGCTTGTTTTTAGGGAGGACATAATGTAGTGGCAACATTATTTTGATACCTACTTGGGTTCTAGTGATTTGTTAATGGGGATGATATGCATATTAGCATATCTCTATTTTAGTACAATATTTTTTAATTATTGAGAGGGATTTAAATAAAATAAAATCATAATTGATCAGTGCATAAAATATTTAGATTAAAATAGATCTATATTGATTTATTCTTTTATTAGATATTTCTAGTATCAGTATGTCTAGTTATTATTTTAATTTTATTTTACATTTGTATGATTTTTTTATTGTTTCCATTTAATGAATTAGCATCAATACTGCTCCCATAACATGCCCACATGCATATGTCTCCACTTCGAAGGGATACTGTAAGTTTAGTTATGATAGAACCAATGCTTGATTGATCTTCTTCTTTAACACTACAAAGGATCTTCGTTGACCCTTTCCCCGTTGGAAAATATTGCCACTTGAAATTGTGGTGTGGAGTGGTGTTGCTACTATTGAAAAAAAAAATATTCTATTAATTTCTTCAAGTACTATGTCACCTCAAAAAAACTCCTAACCTTAAAAATATTCAGTAAGCATTACTGACCAATTCTTGATGACCTCCATCCTGGAAGGATATATATTCAACTCTCCTCGACCTATCACATATCCCAAATACACCAAAGGATATTGTGAAAAATAACACTTCTTGAGGTGTGCAAACAATTAGTGATTCTTTGAAGTCTCTAGCATCTACATCAAATGTGATATGCACTCCTATTAAGTAGCAATGTATACTAGTAAATCATCTAAATAAACAATAAAAAATGAACTTATAAAATTGCACAATATATCATTCATTAACTTCATGAATGTAGTTGGTTCATCACATAGGAAAAATATTATAACTAACCACTGATATGAACCTTGTCTAGTTTTGAAGGTGGTCTTGTAGGTATCCTCTTCTTTAACTCAAACCTGGTGATACCCTGATTTTAATTCTAGCTTGCTTAAGTATTTATCTTGCTGCACAATAGATCATCTATATTGGGTAAGGGGTACACATTCTTCAACATAATTGTTTTTAAAACCCTGTAACCTTTTATTGTCAATGTGCCAGTGATCAAACATACTCTTTCAGTTAATTTTCTAGTAGTCATAGGTCAAAAAATTTGGTCTTTTCAAAAAAGTATTCAAAATAAGTTTTGGTCACTAAAGGATTCTAGGTCAAAAATGCTGCTCCCTTCATCTCATCCATGGCCATCATCACTTTAAAGGTCATCCCATTCATTTTAATTTAGAAGTATTAGGTCATTCACTCAATCTCATCTAGGTTTGTTGTCTAGGTGTCATTGTTTTTCCTTTGAAAAATCCAATTTATCATCAAAAAAGGAAAGTAATCCTTCATTTTCACCATATAAGTCTTCTAAAGGTAGTCAACATACTTAGCTGAATAAAGTAAGGCAAGTTGTCTTATTTCAAAAAAATTTTCAAAGTCAAAAGATTTCAAAAGGAAAAATTGTCTTATTGTTTACACTATAGGACAAAAAAGTCATTTTAAAGCTTATAAAGGACAAAAGAGGCTCATCCAAACTCATTATTCTATTTTCATATGTGGTAGAGCTCCTCACTTACCTCCATTAGACTCCATATTGGTTGATGAGCTCCATCATTAGAAATATTTGGAGGGGTTAATAGTCACCTTTTTTCCTTCTTAGATTGATTTTTCTTTCATTTTTATTATTATTTGGGTTTATGATGTTAGTATAGGTGGTGATTAAAGCTAACATACTGTGAGTGCCTAATATAAGGTTCAGTGCATAAAATCACGATTTATTAAGAATTTTTATAATGCTTTTATCACAAATACTTGGAGGAGACAACAAGGAGAAATTATAGGAGGATTGTCCACCCTCAAAGGCAGTTGAAGGATCCCAAATATTCTCTCCAGTAATTTGAATTCCACAAGTAGCCAAAGGATCCCCAAGGTTTCTCTCCAGAAATTTGAATTCCAGAGGCAGCCGAGCAACTCAAAGAGGAGAGCACTCAATCTTGGTTTACTTGGAGTCCAATGGGCTCAATCACCATTTTCTAGGGAGTTGTTGGTAGCTTCCTGGTAGAATAAATAAAGCAGAGCTAGAGCTAGGAAGAGTTAGTCTATCCTAGTCTCTGCTTCCATTCAGAATTATTGTTGTGAACTATTGAAAATTTTTGTTTTATTCGAGGATCGAAACTTTCAGAGATGTATGCAGTTATTATTTTATGAATTGAGCAGACTGATTTCATTTGATTGATTTAAGTTCAGAGGGCTAGGCTCGTGGGTTAGGGCCCAATCCAGGTGCCTGAGCTTCTCTACTATTATTATCTTTTCCTTTCGGTCATTTATCTAGTTTTTCCTCTGTCATTTAAGTTTGATTTTCTTCTGAGAAGTTTAATTTCTATTTAATTTTTGTGTTTCTATAGTTTTAATTACTTATTCCTAGTGAAATAGAGGAAAAACTCCAAAATTGTGCTCAAGTCTCCCCCCTCTCATCTCTGTCAATATCGTTTGAGTAGGGGAAGTCGTTCCCACACAACAAAATTGCTTTATGTTCAAGTTCGGGGAAGAATTTGTATTACCATGTCCAATAATTTTCTTCACTATTTCATCCTACATTTATGTTTGTTTCCCATACATGAATCTGCAGGTGTGATTCACTTCTGAGAAGTTCTCTTACGCTTCGATTTCCCTCCTTTAATTCTCAGCTTAGCTCTGCACTTACCTTCTTTCGAACACCCATAAGCTCTTCAACCTTACTTCTCTGTTTTTCTCCATTCATGTCTGCCTTACCCTTTTTAGAAAAAAAACGTGAAAAACCATATAGAACCACTCAAAACCCAACCTTTTCCATTGCTCCTCAAGACTCGCGCAACCGTACGTTTCACTTCGCAATTGGGACATTTAACTATTACCTTAACACTTATCTCCCATTCCTTGCAACTGCAATATTTCAAAATCGCAAATCACACTTCGCACCAGTTACCTTCTATCATTAACACTCAGCGCTCATTCTTTGCAATTACAAAATCACAAATCGCAACACTTCACTTTTTTCCACCGCAACATCATCATCATCGCACATCGCATCCTGCATAACTTACCACATTGCAAATTGCATCTCGCAAAACTTACCACGTCGCAAATTGCACCACACGGAATTATCACATCGCAAATCACCGCCCGCATCCTTTACTGCAGTGCAAATCGCATTTCACACATTTTAGTTCATTCTCGTTAATCCTTAGTGCTATGGTTGTAAACTTGTGATATTGCGATTCACAACCCGCCACATCACTCTTTGCACTTTACACTGTGCACCATTTAGTTCATTCGGCTAAGTCCTTACTACCATCCATTTAAACTTGTGAATTTGGGATTGTGACATTGCACATCGCAACTTCTGTTGTCCATCACATTATTGCATTTCATTTTTGAGTTCTTCTCGCTATGAAGTCATTTTTTGCATTATAATAAGGTTTCCTAAGGGTTTAACCCCCTCTTTCTACTCCAAAGCCATTTCTCATGCTATCATAAAGTTTTACAAGGGTTTAACCCCCTCTTTCCACTTCCAAACCTCATTTCTTGTGTTAAGCCTCGCCTTAGCCCTCTTAGCCCTTTTTCTTCCCTCCAAGCTGCAAATTACTTCTTTTTATTTAAAATTAAGGAATGGATAGTTTAGTTGCATGGATAGGAGTATGGTAGATAGATCATTGGAGAGGTAGAGTGAATTTAGCTGTTTGGCCAAGTTAAGTATGATTTAGAATTAATTTCCTTTCTTCTATCTATTTTCTACAAATTAAATTAGTTTTATTCTTTGCATTCCTTCCTGGCAATTTAATTCAGTTTCCTTCCTGTCATTTCCTTCTAGCAATTTAATTTCCAGTTGTTCTCATAATTTAAGAAATAATAGCCTTTCTTGAAGCAAAAGAGGATGACATGAACATAATGCATCTGCTATGTATATAGCACTCTCACCTCAAAGTTTGTACGAACCCCATGTTGATAAATTAAAGTAGGGAAAGCCTTGGGATTTTCATCATTCTTGGTGTAATACTAGGGCTCACCACTTTTTGGCAACATTGCCAGGGAGGTGTCTAGTAAATAATTTTATTTTTTTTTAGCATTCTTTTCTTCTTTCCTTTCTTTTCATGTCACTTCAGAAATATTGAAAGTACAAAAAGTATCTGATTTTCATGCCTCACAAGAATAGGAATACTTAAAAACAAACCTTACCTAAAACCCGCACATCATCTCCTAGTCACTCTTCACTCTTCTTCAGTGGTAGTGAGATTGAACCCCTCATAAGAGAGCCCTCTAAAAATTTTGAGGATCCTATTGGGGAAGAAGAAGAGTAGCTTCTTTCAATTGAGGGACCTACTTCACTTATCTTAACCATGGCTAGGACCTGAAGATCCTTTCCCATAAGAGAGGATGATGGGGGCACTAAGGTGAAAAACATTCGCCCCTTAGATATTCCACACTTCCATGGAATTACCTCTAAATACCCTGACAAACTCATTTTTTAATACACTATTGTTTGTAGGATTTTTTACTGCACCTTTGATGATCATAAGTTGAAGTTATTCCCATCCACCCTTAACGATGCAGCCTTGCGCTAGTTCATGGGTCTGCCTGGGGATAGTATCACTAGCTGGGCACAGATGGAAAAGACCTTCAGCAGTAAGTACAAAGACTACTGTAGGTTCAAGGAAACTAAGGATGAGATATTTAGGATGACTCTAGGGCCTGATGAATCCCTAGAGGATTATGAAGAGAGGTTTCAATTGAGCTATAAGAGAGCCAATTGTACTCTTGATCTTGACTCACTCAAACTTGTACTTCTTCGAGGGATCAGTGAAGAGATAATAGAAACCTTTAATATGTTATCATGGGGAGATATCTATCAAAAACCCTATGAAGCAATCAAAATTGTCTTCTAAAACCATTCTAGGGCATTTAGGAAGAAGGGTAGAGCTAGCCAAAGTACATCCAATACCCCTTCCTCTTCCACCTTCATAAAACATGAGATTGGAAACATGCTACAAGACTTCAATAGTGACACGTTTCACACCTTTGCTTTGAAAATGGACACAATGCAGGTCAAAAGGAAGCAAGATAAAGCAGAGAGAGCCCTGGCCATATTTTGTCCTAGATTTACCAAGCAACACCCAAGGAATGAATGTACACTGAATGTGATAGAGGTTTGATTAGTATGTGAAGAGAATCATGCCACAGACAAGTGTCCCTCCTTACCTAGAATTAAATCTATATATCAAGGTGGGGAAATAATGCCAGAACAACTCTGTTTCATCAACCAGAGAAGGCCTCAGGGCCCTCATCCATATCAACAAGGTATGCAAGGTGCAAGTCACTCTTACTATTTCAACAATCATAGTGCACCCATGTAACCTTGGTATACCCCCACTCTTCCATCCTAGTATAAACCTCCTACTTGGCCTTCTAACCCTTCATATCATCCTCAGCTAGTAAAAAAACCATTTCAGAAGTATGTTCCACAACAACCTTAGTGGAAAAATCCATCCCAAGGGTGAAGGCCCCAAAAAAACCAACTACCTACTCTAATGCCTCCACCCCAACCTCAACCTCATCTTACTCATGCTGATCCACCTAGGCTACCTAGACCTGCACAACCCAATCCAAACCCAAACAACAAACAGGCACAACAGGCTCCTAGTGGAGAAACATCTGTTTTAGCTTATGCTGTGGAGATACAGGAGGTTAATCTCAGGTTGGGACGAGTAGTCCCAGACAACCATCCCCCATCTCCACCTGTAGAGGCCGAGGAGGAAAAGGAAGAAGATAACACTCATATCCAACAACCTCCTTTTCCCAAGCGCTTGATCCACCCTAGTCAACACACCCCTAAGGAGAGTGAAATCCTAGGAGAATTGGAAAATTTATGTCTAAAGATACCAATTCATTAGGCCATTAAGGATTTCCCTATTTACAATAGGCTCATCAAAGAAAAGTGCTTCAAGAAACCTAGAAGGAGGAAGAGAGATACCCCCACCATCAATGTGGAAGGACAACTATCTGACCTGATGTTGGGAAGGTGATATTTCCAAAATACCTGGACCCTGGTAGTCCAGTTGTTGATGTACATATAGATGGGGTCATAGTCCCCAATACTCTGATTGATTTAGGGGTTTCCATCAATATCATGACCAAGGAAACTATTTTGAAGCTTAATCTCTAAGGGACTTTGAGGAAAAGCACAACAGTTCTGCAACTTGCAGATCAGTCTATAGTAACCCTAGAAGGAATTGTTGATGTTGTTATGGTTACCATTGAATCTTGGGAGTATCCTATGGATTTCTTGGTCCTGTAGCCAAAAACCAAGTTTAATGGTTGTCCTCTCATCTTAGGGAGACCTTGGTTAACCACTAAAGATGCCTATATTAGTTGTCAGGTCAAAAAATTGACTATCAAAAATGGGCTTTTGTCTAAACAGATAGTGTTATACCCTCCAACCCAGCCTTCCATTGATCATGATCTCCCTATATGGTTGGAGGATGAAGAAGATGAGTTATATAACACTGCCCCTATGTGTACCATAGATGATATCCTCAGAGGGGAGAAGCTTGATGAAGACAAACTCAATGACCATTCCATTCAAAACCAATCATGCACTAACGCTTCTCTCAAAACCCTAGCCAAAGAGTCTAAAATCCTACCTTGGATGGAAGTGAAATCAGTTAAGACAACCTCTGAAACCACCAAGGCTGTCGATTTTTTCCCATCCAGATCTATGAAAATCAACCCAAATCTCTCAAATGAAGAAGAGAAGAAGATATGCTATCTTTTGAAAGAAAATCTTGAATAATTTGATTGGGATTAAAATGACATGAAAGGGGTGCATCCTTCAATATGCAGACATCACATTTACATCAAATAACAATGCAAGCCTATGAGACAACCCCAAAGAAGGATGAACCCGATTCTAAACAACATATTCAAAGAAGAGCTGTAGAAACTATTGGATGTGGGGTTCATATATCCTATATTCGATAATGAGTGGGTATCTCCTCTTGTCCTAGTCCTAGATAAGAATCGGAAGTGGTGAACTTGTGTTGATTATCGAGAACTTAACAAAGCCACCAAGAAAGACCATTTCCCTTTTCCCTTTATAGACCAAGTCCTATATGGCCTTGCAAGGAAGAATTTCTTTTCCTTCTTAGATGGGTTTAGTGGGTACAATCAGATTCAAATCAGCCCTGAAGACCAGGATAAGACTACTTTCACCTGCCCTTAGGGTACCTTTTCTTATAGAGTCCTACCCTTTGGGTTATACAATGTCCCAGCCACCTTCTAGAGAGTTGTCCTAAGCACCTTTTCTGAGTTAGTCCATGACTCTGTTAAATTTAGGTGGATGATTTCACACCATATGGGGTTGACTTCCAGGAAGCTCTCTCCAATTTGGGTAAAATATTAAGAAGGTGCATTGAGATGCATATCTCCTTGAGCCCAAAAAAATGTGAATTACTGAAGAAAGCAGGGGTTGCTTTAGGAAACTCCCTATCCCAAGAAGGAATAAAGGTAGACCCGAACAAAATCACTATCATCAAAAGGGTACCTTCTCCTCAAAAGCAGAAAGATGGTAGGAGTTTCATAGGCTTAGCTGGTTACTATAAAAGGTTCATCAAATATTTCAACAAGATGGCTTCGCCATTATTTGGGTTATTGGCCAAGGATTCTGACTTTATTTGGTCTGGTCCTTGTCAAGAAGCTTTTGATCTCATTAAGAAGTAGCTGACTACTACCCCCATCCTCCGAGGTCCAAATTGGACTCTGCCTTTGCACATCCACCCTGATACATCTAACAAAGATGTAGGTGCGGCATTAGGACAATTAGAGGAAAAAATCCCTTATTCAATTTGTTTCATTAGCAAGAATTTGTCCAAACCCGAGCTTAGTTATATTATTACTAAGAAGGAGATCTTGGCCATTTTCCATGCATTGAAAAAATTCAGGCATTATGTCACTTGATATCAAACCTTTGTTCACACTGACCATGAAGCCATCAAGTATTTAATGATCAATTAAATACTAGAATAATTAAATATTTAAGGATGTTAACGCTAGAATAATTACATGTTTTTTACTTATGCAACAATTTAATTTGACTATTGTTGATAAACCTGGAAAGGTAAATGTTGTTGCAGATTTTTCTTCCGGGTTAATTCTCTTGTAGGTGAGGAAGGATTGGTGGATGACTAGATACCAGATGAACACATATTTCCATATCAACACTCTCACCTTGGTTTGCTGATATAGCCAACTACTTGGTTGCTCGAAGACTCCCTCCTAATCTTTCATTCAGGGAGAGGAGCAGAATCATCAGAAAAAGCACCCCTTTCACATGGATTAGGGGGAATCTCTTCAAGCTAGTCCCTGATCAGATCCTAAGAAGATGTGTGAGGGAGAATTAATTTTTTGATATCCTCTCTGAATGTTGTGAAAACCCATGTGGAGGCCACTTTGCTGAAAAGAGAATTGCTTAAAAAGTTTTGTAGGTGGGTTATTATTGGCCTACCTTTCACCAAGATTCCAGAAGATATACTAGTAGGTGTGACCAGTGCCAAAGGATGGGGAACCCACTCAAACAGATGAAATGCCTTTACATTATTAGGTTTCTCTTGAGCCATTTGACAAGTGGGGTATGGAATTCATTGGAACCATTGATCTACCATCGAAAAAAAATAAATATATCCTAGTCTGCACTGATTACCTAACAAAGTGGGCTAAAGAAAAAGCAGCGAAGGTAGCAACCAAAGAAAAATTAGCAGAATTTCTGAGGGAGAATGTGCTTTAAAAATTTGGATATCCTAGAGAAATAGCCATTGATCAGGGATCACAGTTCACCTCTCACATCATTGAGAATCTTTTGAGGAAGCACAAGATTAAGCATAGAACTTCTTCTGCCTATCACCCTCAAGTGAATGTCCAAGTAGAAGTAACTAGAAATTTTTTAGAAAGCATCCTCACCAAGGTTGTGAGTAGCAGCAGAAAATATTGGGTAGATAGATTGGTAGAAGCTACTTGGGCCTACAACACCACTTGGAAGACAACAACAGCATTCACTCCTTATGAACTAGTCTATGGTAAGAAAGCTCTACTTTAAGTTGAGTTTGAACTCAATACTTTAAGAATGGAAGTTGAATTAAATCTAGATCTTAAAAAAGCCTAAAAAGAGAGTTTTCTACAACTAAATAGATTGGATGAGTTCAGAATACAAGCACTTCTTCACACAGAGGTAGTTCAGCTGCAAAGGAAGGTATGGCATGACAAGAAAATCAAAGAAAATGCATTCCAAGAAGGAGATTGGGCATTGTTGTATGATTCAAGGTTTAAAGAGTTCAAAGGAAAGCTGATGAAAATATGTTTGGGCCTTACATAGTGGATAAATGCTTTGATAATGGTGCAGTTCAAATCAAGACCATAGATGAGGAACGGATCCCCTTTCTAGTCAATGGTCACAAACTTGAAATTTACAAGAAGCCTTTGCCAAGGGTCGAATTCATCAATTCAATAAGTAGAGAGGTGTATGTGATGGGAAACACCATAGTTTCCCACACCTCCTGAAAGAAAAATAAAAAATAATAATGTTGCGGGTTGAAAACCTCCATGGATGCAACTCACTTGCTCAAAAACCAAAAAAAGGGTTTGGGGGGAAAAGAATAAAGATCCATGGGTGAAAACCTCTCTAAGGCACCCAAGCCAAGTTTATGGGTTGAAAACCTCCATGGAGGTAGCCCACTTTCTTTCGGAAAAAAAGAAAAAAGTGAAAAAGAAGAAAACCAAAAAAATGCATCTGCGTCAGTTTTTTCTGTGTTTGCTATTTTGCAGGTTGTTACTGGTTTCTGGAAAAAATAGGGAAGCATTCATCTTATTTTCCCTTCTTCTATCTTTCTTTCCATCCCATCATTCACTCCATTCATCTTCATAAATTACTGCATCACCTCCATACACCACACTCCTCCATTCCTGAGCACAATGTAGCAAGAGAAGCAACATACAAACAAACTGCTACAAACATCAGGAAGTTCCTTCAAGAAGAAATTTGTCCATGGACTGCCAAGAAGAACAACAAGGGAAGCTGCATAACATACTATAGTAGAATGATAATGCCACCCATGTCATCTCAAGCACCCCATGCGACATCCACAACAAAGAGAAACAACAGACAAAGATTAGCAGCTCATTCCAGAAGCTGCTCCTTCAACAAGTTTCTCACTCAGAGAACAGTAATATGGTGAAGAACACAACATCTAAAAAGGATTCTCTCAAACCTCCAGCTCCTAAAACTGCCTTGCAAACAATAGGTAAACTCAGGTATAAGCTCTCACCCCTTGCTACACATTCATAATAACCAGAAATAATTAATTTGCATACTTAGAGCTTGAGGGGCAGAAAGGTGGCCAGTTAACTCAGCCACCGCCGTGAGGTATGGCTGGAATAAAACTGGGAGTACATGCCACATGGGCATGAAAAAGAAAAATTTTAAATCAGTGGAGTAGAGGATAACAAGGGGAGGAAAATGTGCAGCCCATCCTGAATTAACGGGGAGGAGGAACCAATTGTCTACGACAGAACTGGAGCTGAGTGGAGTTATATTGGAACTCCAAATTTAGTTGTGTCATCCAATAAAAGGAGATGGAATCTCATCCAAACCAGTGAATTGACAATATTTAGAGGGAGACAACCGATGGAAGCACGCAGTGCTTGAAGAAGAAGAATAAGAACCATAAAAAAAATAATAAGAAGAAACCTGGGGTATAACCAGAAGAAAAAAGAAGACCCAGAAGAAGAGGAAGAAGAACCAGTAGAAACAAGAAGAACCAGAAGAAGAAGAGAGAGATGCAAAGGAACAAAGAAAAATAGAAGAGATGGCCATAGAAGTCATAGAGATAGAAGAAAGTGGGTGAGACATGAACTCACAACGCAGCGTCACATCCCCTCACTACAAAAAGGTAACTTCCACCATGGCTCCTATGAGCGCAAAATGAAAAGGTCAGACATATAGGTATTCTAAAGCTGACAAGAATCAGAGAAAGCCAGAAACTTCTCCCATAAGGCCAATCATCATTGAAGAATCACCAAGGGGGGATGAAAGAATCGAAGAAATATCTCTGAAGGAACAACTACAGAAGGCACAAGCAGAGAATGTAGCGCTAAAGGAGAAATTACAAAAAAAATAGGAGCAAGTAGCCACCATGGAAGAATTATGCATAGAAGCTCTTAAACATAGATTCCCCTCTGGCTCATATGTTGTGTACCTCAAAGAGAAATGTCTTTTATTTCAAATCAACACTCTAGCCTCCCATGGATCACTCCCTTTCCAAGATTATAGGAAATTCATGAAGTTATACAAGAAAGCCAACATGGCTGATCAGGAAAAGATGGTAGAGTTTTATATAAATAACTTTGTGTTAACAAATCTGGAGATTTGGGACACCAATCCTATAGTGGGGGATATGCATTTAATGGCTCTAGCATCTTGGATGGTGAATGAGGACAATAGAGCCAAATAGATATGTAAGGTCATGGGAAGAAGAAATAGAGAACCCTTATATCTCAGACGAGAAGTGTTCAGCCTAAGAGAAGTCATCCTTAACCATCGAGAGATTGAAAATGACCCTGCAATGGTTGAAAGCTACCTTCAGACTCAAAACCAGGTGATAGGCCACTTTGATGATTTTTCTAGGTAGATAGAAGAAGAGTGCATTATGGCTAGCTAGGGGAGATGGAACAACCTCCCACATAGCCTTAAGAATAGGGAGTATCATACTCCAAAAATACTGAGGGGTGCTTTGGAAAGAATAAAATACTAGGCTTGGGACTAAATCTCAGCCCACCTTTGCTGTTGGGGTTGACTTATGTAAACGACACAGATGCATAAGATAGAGAATGGGAGAATGTAGAAAAAAATGATGGATTTTACCCCCTTGGGGAAACTCCCACACTTCTTCCATAGGAAATCAGGGGGGCTGTCAAAGCTTGGAAGGAAATGGAGGGGGAGGATCAGTTTCTCAGAGGATGAGTAACCATTCAGTAGGGGGGTGATGATTAGCTCCATCATTTGACATATTTGGAAGGGTTAATAGTCACCTTTCTTCCTTATTAGATATCTTTTTCTTTCATTTTTATTATTATTTTGGTTTATGATGCTAGTATATGTGGTGATTAAGGCTAACATAGTTTGAGTACATAATATAAGGTTGAGTGAAGAAAATGATGATTTATTAAGAATTTTTATAAATATTTTATCAAAAATACTTGGAGGAGACAACAAGGAGAAATTATAGGAGGATTTTCCACCCTCAAAGGCAGTTGAAGGATCTCAAAGATTCTCTCCAGCAATTCAAATTCCACAAGAAGATGAAAGATCCCCAAGTATTCTCTCCAGCAATTCAAATTCCAAAGGCATCCAAGAAACTCAAAGAGGAGAGCACTCAATCTTGGCTTAATTGGAGTCCAGTGGCCTCAATCACCATTTTCTAGGGAGTTTTTGCTAGTTTCCCAGTAGAATAAATAGAGCAGAGCTAGAGCTAGGAAGAGTTAGTCTATCCTAGTCTCGCTTCCATTCAAAATTATTGTTGTGGACTATTGAAGCTTTTTGTTTTATTCAGGGATCGAAACTTTAAGAGATGTATGCAATTATTATTTTATGAAATGAGAAGATTGATTTCATTTGATTGATTTAAGTTCAGATGGCTAGGCTCGTGGGTTAGGGCCCAATCCATGTGCCTCAACTTATCTACTATTATTATCTTTTCCTTTATGTCATTTAGCTAGTTTTGCCTCTGTCATTTAAATTAGATCTGCTTCTTATAACTTTCATTGCTATTTATTTTTTGTGCTGTTGTAGTTTTAATTGCTTATGAATAGTGAAATAGAGGGAAAAATCCAAAACCGTGGTCAAGTCTTTGCCCTCTCATCTCTAACAATAGAGTTCGAGTAGGGGCAGACTGTCCCACATGCCAAAATTTCTTTCTATTTGATTTCAGGGAAGAATTTTTATTACCAAGTCCAAGCCTTTCCTTCACTATTTCATCCTACATTTATGCCTATTTCCTGTACATGAACCCACAGGTGTGCTTCACTTCTTAGCATTTCTCTTACACTTCCATTTACCTCATTTAATACTAACCTTAACATTGCACTTACATTCTTTTGAACACCCTTAAGATATTCATCCTTACTTCTTTGTTTTTCTCCGTTCATGGCTGCCTTACCCTTTTTACAAAAAACAGATGAAAAAACGTATAGAACCACTGAAAACCCAACCTCTGCCTTTGCTCCTCGAGACTCCCGCCACCATATGTCGCACTTCGCAATCACAACATGTAATGATTACCTTAACACTTATCACTCATTCCTTGTGATTGTGATATTGCAAAATTGTAAATCACACTTCGCATCAGTTACCTTCTATTGTTAACATGCACCACTCATTATTTGCGATTGCAAAATTGCAAATCACAACTCTTAGCTTTTTTCCACCGCCACTTCATCACCATCGCACATCACATCCCGCAGAACTTACCACATCGCAAATCGCATCCAACAGAACTTACCACATCACAAATCGCATCCCATAGAACTTATCACATCACAAATCACTGCCCAAAAGCTTTACTGTAGTGCAAATCGCATTTCACACATTTTAGTTTATTCCCGTTAATCCTTACCCTATCCTTGTAAACTTGCAATATTGCAACTTGCGCCCACCACATCACTCTTCGCACTTTGCATTGCACACCATTTAGTTAATTTCACTAAGTCCTTACTGTCATTCATTTAAAATTGCGAAGTTGCGTTTGCGACATCACACATCAAAACTTCTGTTGTCCATCTCATTCCGCCATCGCATTTCTAAGTTCTTCTCACTCCGAAGTCATTTCTTGTGTTATAATAAGATTTCCTAAGGGTTTAACCCCCTCTATCCACTCCAAAGCCATTTCTCACACTATCATAAAGTTTTCTAAGGGTTTAACCCCCTCGTTCCACTTCCAAACATCATTTCATGTGTTAAACTCCCCATTAGCCCTCTTATCCCTTTTTCTTCCCTCGAAGCTACAAATTAATTATTTTTAATTTAAGTTAAGGCATGGATAATTTAGTTGCATGGACAGGAGTATGGTAGATAGATCATAGGATAGGTAGATTGCATTTAGCTGTTTGGCCAAGTTAAGTGTGGTTTATAATTAATTTCCTTTCTTCTATCTGTTTTCTATGAATTAAATTAGTTTCATTCTTGCCATTCCTTCCCAGCAATTTAGTTCAGTTTCCTTCCTATCATTTCCTTGCAGCAATTTACTTTCTAGTTGTTATAATTTAAGAAATAACACCCTTTCGTGAAGCAGAAGAGGATGACATGAACATAATGCATCTGTTATGTATATAACACTGTTACCTCAAATTATGTACAAACCCAGGGTTGATAAAGTAAATTAGGGAAGCCCCTAGGAGTTGCAACATTCTTGGTTGAATACGAAGGCTCACCAGTGGTCAAGGGTTTGAAACAAAGGCAAGAAACTACTCCAAAACACAGTTTCTATGCTTCTGCTGACCTTTGATACGCTTCTCGAGCACGTTACATTTTTTGAAGAGTTGTTATGCTTCTGGAGCATGCTGTTACGTTTCTGGAATAGCTTTTATGCTTCTGGAGCATGTTGTTACACTTTTATACAACATTGTTACACTTCTATAGCACGTTTTTATGCTTCTGGAACACGATGTTACGCTTCTTCTCGGGGTGTGTTACGCATTTGAAAGTGTTGAATTAGGTTATTTTGGCTCCAAAACTAAACAAAAAAGTTCAAGGCTCATTGGAATCAATTTTTTAAGCTCTTGAAATAGTAAATATGCTTCTCATACTCTTGTATGGTCAATTTTTCAAGCTTACTGTTGATTTTCTTGCTCACTTCATTCTCTATTGTAATTTCACTTCTTTACATCATTGAAATATTTCAATGAACCAAAACCTAACCCTATCATCTAACACTATTATAAATATCTCACATACAACATACTACCATCCCCCACCTTACATATCCTTCGTAAGTGCAATTTTCACCAAACCCTAATTTCTAGCCAGTTTCCAAGTGTTAAAATGGGAAATTCCTGTGTTTCCCTCATTTTACCACCTTCCTCACATTCATTTCACTTTCTTTCACTCATATCATGGAGCCAAAATGCAAGCCTATCATCTGATTTTTTAATAGAATTTTCCTTGGCTTTACAACACTTCATCTCACCCTCTAATTCTGCTTGATCCCTATACTCCGTTTTTCCCAAATTACACTAAACATACCCCTTCCATCTACACACTAGGGTTTCATCCTTTCACTGATAGACAAGATGGAGAGTGAGAAGAAAAAACTCAAGGGAGGGCACCACCTCAATTTATAACCCCACATCATGCAAGAAATAAATGCTTCACTCTTGGCCAAAATATGTTTACTGGATGTTTGACTTTCTGAGAGAATATCATAGAGAAGGGATATCATCTTCAACTTACAAACTTATTTGCATCTAATATCAACATGGGAAAGGTCATCATTGAACGTGTGGATTTTAACCTATCAAAAAATGTTATTTCTTCAGCAACATGTATTCTTAGTCATGGAGAAAATTGGTTCAACGGAATGGACTTAGACCTTGAAAATTACAAACTATTTCTCAAACCTCATGCTATAGAGAAACCATAGTACCTCTTCCATTTCAGACACA
This sequence comes from Pinus albicaulis, assembly GCA_034641835.2. Taxonomy (NCBI): domain Eukaryota; kingdom Viridiplantae; phylum Streptophyta; class Pinopsida; order Pinales; family Pinaceae; genus Pinus; species Pinus albicaulis. The sequence continues at coordinate 430,899,748 of CM076582.1, forward strand.
TCCTTAAAAAATATTCTCCTTTGATGATGTTAATAACGAATTATTTCACATGTTAATGGAGATTTTCCAGGTTGTATAGGTACCATACCAGGTTGTTGATGCATTTCACTTCTACCAAATCACTTAACTTACCACATTACTTGTACATAATTTTGATTAAAATGATCGAGAAGGTTCAGAGAAGAAAACAAGATCATTACCCAAGTATTTTTCACCATGGTCTAGTCAAAATCATTGTGTTGCATCACCTTTCATCCATCAACGTGACTTGGGAAACCTTCATGGAAAGAGTAGCACCAGTGCCTACCACTAGCCTTCATGTCATGCATAGCACACCATCACCATCATTGTTACCACAACCAATGGAGGTTGGCTCTTCTAAAATGAAAACTGATATTTAAAAGTATCGTAGGGTTTTTGAGTTCACTCATACCTATGAGAAGGGAAAGAGATAGGTATTTGTGCCCAAATATATCAAAAGTGTACTTACACTTGAGACTATTGTTGAATAAAGTGAAATAGAGGAGCAACCTCTCATGCATAAAGATGAAACACCTTTGCACCAACATAGTGAACCAATGGAATTGGAGGTTGAGGTAGAAGAGAAGGTTGAGATTAAATCATATGAGGAGATTATTAGGTAGAAGCATGAGGAAATATCATATTTGAGGGAGATCTTCTCCATTTCTAATTCTCAAATCAGTTTCCTACAACAAGAGAATTTTCAATTGAAGGTGAAGGAGCTGACACAAATAAAAATTAAGCTAGATCTACAGCCAGATAAAGGTAAAGGTAAGAAGATCACAAATTTTTACGAAATCAAGGACATGGAGACTAAAACACATAAAACAAGGCCAAAGACAAGAGGCCTCAAAAGGGCGTTGGAACTAGAAAGACAATTAGTTCATCCATCGGAAGAACTGACTTTGGATGAGCTAATAGCTATGGAGATCAATCAACAAGAGAGAAATATGGTTGGAAAAGGTAAATGAACATTTGGAGAATCTACTAAATAGAGCTAAGAGAGACAATAACCTCCAAAGACACATGGTAAATCACTATCACACTAGGAACATAATTTCACAAATAAGGGAAAACGACTAAAGAAAAGGTTAAAAGAAACTGAAATGAAGCTTAAAGAGAAGGATAGCTTAGATTTTATGGATGAAGCCTCCTTGGTTGTTTATCCCATCGCTCACAGGTAATATAAAACCAATTTTGAGAAGTTTTGAAGAATTTGGTTTTTTTATTTATTGTTGCACAAATATGGAAATTCATTCCTCACATAAGCGTAGCAAGATTTGTTGAAGTTTAGAAAAAGAAATAGTGAAATCGGCATCCAGAAGCAACATGAAAGCACATACACTAGTGTGGGACCATAGGTCATGTAATGATGGGTTGTAGCGATACATTAGTGTGAAATTCAATTTATTTAACAAATTTGAAATGTGTCTAATTTAATTATCCCTTAACTGAATTGGACAATAAAATGTAATATTATCTCATAATCACTTGTAATAGTTAACTGAGTGTGATAAAATCAGTTAGCTCATGAATTTCAAGTTGAGGGTGGTTGGTGAGGCATGTAGAGTGATTCTATTTGTTTCAGAGTTCAAGTTGTAGTTAGTGCATTAGTTTAATGCATGAGAAATCAGTTAACTCAGTTAAGTGAGTTAAAGTCAATATAACTAGTTGTAACTAATTGTCGTACTAGTGAGAGGTCATGTGAATTAAATCATATTTAATTCACATGCAGTGATCTATCAAGTGACTGATGATTTACTATTAATAGCTGCATGCATGTCAGTTCCAGTGGAGACCCGGTTGAGACAAAGGTTAAACGGAAGTTGACTATTAGTTGTATTATTAGTAAACTGCCTGAATGAAATTAAAATACCACAATATTTCCCATGATACTTGCGCAGTTGAGAAAGGATGAAACTCCTAAAGAATATAGATTTCATTCCTCATGAATTGTGTGATCAAGGCAGACTGAAGACAGGCTAAGAATTGGCTAAGTGTTGGCCCGATTTTATCTCGATCAATGTGAGATGATAGGTAGATTGCAAGAGACTCTTGTAAGAAGAGTGCATTGTAATTGTTTCATGATTCCTTGTGGAATATACAATAGAAGATAGAGAGGTTTTGAGTTGCAAGCTTTCCCCAAGAAAATATATTTGTTTTGATTTGATTTGATTCATTCGTTACTTGTTTTGGTTGGCAATCATCTTTATTTTCTGCAATTAATTTGTAGAAGGATTTGGTATCTAGCTTTGGTACGTGGCTTGATCAGATTGAATCCATTGATATACATATGTTTGTATAATTTCTACAAGATTTTATTACGCTTGTTTTAGGGGCATCCAACAAATGATTTTCTTATATGGTTGGATGAATTTCGATGAGTGCATCACAAATCAAGAACCCTCTTTGCATGACAAGCTTTAATTTTGCATAAAAGTAAAAAAAAACACTCATTTTCTATGCTTCTGCCACTTTTTTGGAGGCCTTGTTATGCTTATGGAGTAACCTTGGGACAATGAACTTTTGGAGGCCTTCTCATTGGTCATTTTGAAAAATTGAAGATGTTCTGAAAACTAGACACACAAGGATAGTTGACATATCTTTCAAAATTGGATTTGGACTCCTAAAAGTGCCTCAAAAATGGATGCAAACGTCTATTATGCTAATGTAAAATTCTATTACGCATCTTTCAAAAAGTTTTACACATCTGTATTGGACTCCTCAGGATAGTTTTCAAGCTCAGAAAATTTCATAATTTCGAGGTTTTGCTATCATATGATTTGGCATTAGAGTAATTGAGTTGGTTTTTTCCTCTTATAATGAGGTAACATGTAATTTAATGTGGGGGACGCACACTCCTAGTTCATAACTGAAATTTAGGGAATGCTTTCTAACCTCCATAGAATCTAGGAAATGACTCATCTCATGTATTTATGATGCATTTTGGAGGGGATTTTGACCCTATGAGGTGTCATGGTTCATATTTTCTATAAGTAGATTCTCTTTAGTATTTTTTGGGTTGGATATATTATTTTGCGGTGGAGCTATTGTACAACCTTTTGGAATGAAATCAAAGATAGTCTTGTAGAACTTCCGTTGAGAATATTGTGGTATGCATTGGATAATTTGTTATTTATTTATATTTTTATCTATTCATGTTGAATGATATGTTTTCCTCTTTTATATACATGCTTCCATGTGTACATATTTTAATTTTATAAGTAGAAATAATGTCTACTCATGCTCTATTTTATACAATGTTTACATGATATGTATATGTTCTTATAAATGAATGAATTCGCCTCAATACTCATTCATAATTTCTATCACTTCATCCTATACTCAATGACCAATTAAGCATGCTTTCAAGCTACTTATATATCCTCACACATTCTCTACAAATTGAACTTGAAATTGAGACGTAAAAACCCTAGAACTAACCTCCTCACTGACATTCCTATCCAACACTTAAAACATCAAACGAAAATCGTATTTACTGAGCTTACATACCTAACCTAAGATCAACATATATTCAGTCATTCCATTGACTGCAAAGTGACAATGAGAGAGCCCTCGCTGGTCTTGCTAGGGCTAGCTACCTGACCTAAAGCCTGCTCCGTGGTTACCTTCCTTCATACCACTCTCAGCCTTAGGATATTGGGGGAAGTGATAACATAACCAAAGCACATCCACCAAGTCACATTGATCTAAATCTTGGGGGAGGCCCCTAATATCTAAAAAAAAATGAAATGCAAAAAAAAGATGAGAACACAAAGTAAAAAAAATCGTGAAGATTTATTTATTTATTTATTTATTTATTAAACAGAGAATAATTGTAAAAGCTACATTGTGGTGGATAATTTGTCATTTTACAAAATGAGACTAGTTACTTATAACGTTTTTTATTTACAATACCATAGGTAAATTCCATGAGTGGGTAAATACCATGGGTGAATGAATACCATGGGTGGATGCCACTTACAATACCATGGGTAAATTCCATGGGTGGATAAATACCATTGGTGGATCAATACCATGGGTGGATGCCACTTACAATACCATGGGTGGATAAAAACCATGGATAGATGATTACCATGGGTGGATTACACTTTCCATTCATATCATTCATCCCTCCTTAAGAAGCAGTGGTGCCCATTGCGTGAAGTTGGCTCTTAAGAATCCTTTGTTGATTATGAATATCCACTAAAGAGAAGGGTTTTGTGGGGTTAACCCATAACCATGATCAAGGAAGATCTAAGGATAGAGATACCATGTAATGCTTGTGACCAACTATGATAATAACATTGTGCAGCCTAGAAAATGGACATTGATGAAGTGTGGGTTTGTGGATGACCCATAACTATGATGAATGAATATAAGAGGATAGAGATACCCTATAATGCATGTGACAAACTATGATACTAAAAATGTACGACCTAGCAAATGGACTTCGATGACAAGGGTTTTGTGTCATTGACCCATGGTTTTGTGTCATTGACCCATAACCTTCGGTTTGTGGTTGACCCATAACTGTTATGCTTGTGAGTCTGGTGGATTTTCTGGTAGATTCTTCTATCCAATGAGATGTTGTAAAGTCTTATTTCACATTATTCTTTTTTCTACCAATAGACCTCTTGCTGCAACTTTGATGATAACTTCTGATACAGGTGATGAAATAAAATTACGCAAAAGAAACATTTGAGGTATTGCATAGATATTTCCATTGATATAATACACTTGAAATTTGATGACTTGTGGAGTGAGAAAATTATTCCTAAAACTCATGGTACGTGCGGTAACGTAACGTTCCAGACATGTGCAACTTCAATTTCTTAAATACCTCAAACCAAGAAACGAAATAAAGTTTTGTAAAACACCCATTTGAGCTAACATAAAATATTTTAAAATGAGCTATCTTCACCTTCTAAATTTTTTTTTGGATATCATAACACTTGCATGAAGTTTTTTGAAGATTGTTGCAGAACTTTGAAACTGGAATATGCTTCAAACCCTCACTCTCGTGGATGCATAATGTGAAGATGATACCACTAATCCATATATTGGGGGAGGCCCCCAAAATCTAAAAAAAATTGAAATGCCAAAAAAATATGAGAAAACACAATAAACAAAACCACAATTTTATATTTTTAAATAAATACAGTATAATTGTAAAAGCTACATTGGGGTGGACAATCCATCCTTTTACAAAATGAAAATTGTTACTAATATCATTTTGTAGTTACAATACCATAGGTAAATTCCATTGGTGGGTAAATACCATGGGTTAATGGGTACCATGGGTGGATGTCACTTACAATACCATGGTAAATTCCATGGGTGGATAAAAGTATACCATTGGTAGATGCCACTTTCCATTTAGATCACACATCCTTCTTAGCCACAATTATAATGGGTGACCCACATGTGAGGTACTTGGTTGAATAAAAACATATTATGATAGTTATTACAACTACTTCTTCAACTAATTTTTGTTTATAAATGATTACCTATACAACCCAATGTTTGGTAATGGAGAGTTTGGAAACAATTGGATCTAATTCTCCACTTCCCTCTTGGGTGGTAGCCCTTTAGGCTTCTTGAGCACACCCTTGTATGCATGTACAAACTCTTTCAATTGATTTTTTTCTTTCATAGACCCCTCCAGGGATGACCTCTCTCTCACTAAATATTCTATAAATTAATTTTATCTTAAAAATAGTAAAGCATCCTTCTTTCTAGAATTGATTAGTTTCTTTTATTAGTTGGAACTTACCAACAAATTCGAATTTCCCTCATGTATCTCCATGAAGAAGTATTTTCCATACTTCATGAGGTGGCACTATATGGATTTTTTCACAAATATTCCACATGTACATGTAGGGACTTCCAAACATAAATCCACGTACATCAAGTGGAACTACCTCTAGCTCTACTTATTCAATAAAATTAGCAATAATATTAAATTTGATTCTGCGTAGGTTTTTTTACCTTTATCGTTTCCTCCATGTTCACACATCCTAATGGTTATGGGATATGATGTTCATGAGTCTTGAATCCCAATTTCAGAACCAAATTTATTGCTATGAGATTGTCATATGATCAACAGTCCAATAGAGAATCAATCTTAATATTCTTAATTTGTGTCTTTATATGGAAGAGTATGATCATTTGCTTCTCTGATTATTTTTTAAGGCTACATAGATTCATCCCATTCCGCATTAATTAATATACAATCTTCTCATCCACATATGAGATTGTTTCCACCTAATTACATGAAACTATGGTCGTGAGATTTGTATTCTTAACATCATTATTTTGGTTGTTTGAGTTCAGCTCTAGATGTAACTTCCAACACTTCTCTAAATTAACTTCAATGTTACAATGGTTTTAGTGGTTTTTTGGATCTTTTCATTGATGTTCTATAGCTATTGTATTTTTCTCTTTCCCCCCTTTCCACTTCTTCTCCTCTTCCTAGAAATTGTAATGTTAACAATTCTACTTTGACCCACTTTATCTCCTTTTCTTTCAGTGTATTTTCTCTAGGTATTGTTCCTGTACACAAACATCATCATTGTTATGGGTTTGAACATATACTAATTAATTAGAGATCTATTTAAACCCCTAAAATATTTGAGGAACGTGTCTAGGTTCTTTAGAGAGATACACAAACTTATTTTCATCTTCCTAAATTTCATGTACTCCTATACACTCAAACCTCGTCTGTATTTGAAGTAATTCCACTAAATCCACTAGTCCTCTAGATACCTGATAGGGTAGAAAGGTGACTTTATAAGAGTTTTTAAATCTTCCCACTTATTCACTATAGGATATTCCTCTAGTCTTGTGGTTTTAGTTTGGCTTTCCCACCAAGTCTGGGCATGGCCCTCTAATTTTAGATACTAAATTAAAATTTTATGTCCTTCCTCTATGTGGGGAACACTAAAATAAAGCTATAACTATTGTAATCAGTGATTTAAATTCAAAGCATCAATCTAACCTTATATGGCTTGATGTAGACCTTTGCCTCCATATTTAACAATGACTATGAATGGTGAGTGACACATGAACTAGGTTATTCCTTTTTGCATTCTTTCATAGATTCCCTCTCTGGTTCATCCTTATCCCTTAATTTACCCTCTGATTTGACCTCCAAGTTGGAACATCCATCTTCACTGACTCCCAACTTGTTCTCAAGATCTTGCATAAGGATATTCATGTTATGGTTGGTATCTATAGTCTATTCTTCTAGCCTTTAGAACCTATCATTTGACACATATCGAGGGTTCTTAATAGATTTTTTGGTCATATGTGGGGTTTTAAAAATTCATACTTAAATCAATCTATATCCCTTGGAAATTCCCACAAAATAGCCAAAGCCACCTACTCTTAAAATGTGTAATATATACTATCATGGTTACCTAGACTTCTAGATTTATTAAATTACATTTTCTAGTGTGAAATATATAAAATGTGGAAAATATAGAATAGACACAAATACAATCACTTCAAAAGTACAAAAAGGACTTTTAGGGGGGTATTGAAAAATAAAATAAGAGAGACTAGTGGGACTACCTACCAAAAACAAATCAAAAAATTAAAAAACATAGTAGGTAAAAATATTAATGGGATTAGGGATTAAGAATTAAATATAAAAATATAAAAATATTATCAGGCACAGGAGGAGATGCAACATAAATAAATATGGAGCTATTGTTCATAAATGAATGCTAGAAGACTCAAAGAGAGGGGTTTCTTGTTTGGTATCTTTAGGTATACCATTACTTTGGGACTCATGCTAATAACTTAGCTAGGTTTATATAGACAAAAAAACATGAATGGAAACCAGGTCAAAATAGAGGAGGAAAAGTCAAGTCAAATGAATGCAAGAATGACTGATTGATAGGGTGGGTTATAGGTTTTGATGAGGAAGGAATGGAAATCAAGTCAAAACAAGGGAAGAAAAATTAATTCAAATGAATGTAAGAATGACAGATTGATAAGTTCGGTTATGGGCTTTGAGGAAGGACAGGAAAATTATACTCTAATATATGGAACCAAAACTAATGAATAAATCATGAATATAAATATTAATATAAAATAAATACAATAAACATACTTGTCATGGCTACAAAAAATATCATTTTTACGTCTCTTTGGTTCCCTCCTCTCCACTGTAAATACCTTCATTTATTGGAATTAACTACTTCAATTAATGAGATCAAACAATAACACCTGTCATTTTTCCATGTATCCCTTCTTGCTATTCCACTTGATCCATACTCAAGAGATAAATTCAAATTCAAATTTAAATAATATGTTTCCTTCTCTATCAAAAGCTACAAGATACAAACATACAAAAAAAAAAATTAAAACCTTAACAAAAACACTACAGGGAGAAACCATAGACATAATGGTATAGCAACATAGACATAAACATACACAAGTGAAAATATTTGTATTGCAAACATAATATAATTCTCTGCAAATGAAAATGATAGAAATAGGATATGAACAAAAAAAACCACTATTAGTGAAAACATATATACATACTGCCAACAGATTAATAGAGCATTGTGAGAGAGGGATTATTTGTAGAAATTATACAAACAATATGTATATCATGGATTCAACCCAATCTAACAATGTACTAAAGCTAGATACAGAATCAATTCTACAAATCAATTGCGGAAACTAAACATAATCGCCAATCACATGAAGCAAAGAATAATAATCAACCCACAACACAGATAATTTCTCGAGGGAAAGCTTGCTTCTCAAAACCCCACTATATTCTATTGTATATTCAGCATGGATACATGAAACAATTAAAATACACTCTTCTCACAAGAGTCTCCTATACTCAACTAATTGTATCATAATGTCCTGGAGAAAACTAACAAACACTTGGCCAATTGTCAACCTTTAACCAACCTGCCTTGCTTGTGCAATTTCTAATCAACGCAATATGTATTCTTTGGGAATTTTTTCCTTCCTAAACTGTGCAAGGATGATGGGCAATCCAATGAGTGTTTGGTTGCATAGGCGCAACCCAATAATCCTACAACTAATAGTTAACATATGTTTCACCTATATCTCAACTGGTTCTCCACTAGAATGGACATGCATGCAACTAATAATAGTAAATCATCAGTTGCATGTTAGATCACTGATTGTGAATTAATTACTATTTAATTCCCCAGATCTGTCACTAGTGCAAAAAAAGGTTACAACTAGCATGACTGACTTTAACTCACTTAACTGAGTTAATTGATTACACATGCATTAAAATAGTGCACCAACTGCACTTCGAACTCTGTTACAACTAGAATTACTATGCATGCCTCACCAACTACCCTAAAATCGAAATTCATGAGCTAACTAAGTTTATCACAATCAGTTAATTATTACAAGTGATTATGAGATAAGATTACATTTTATTGTCCATTTTAATTAAGGGAAAATTACAATAGAAACTGCACCAAATTTAGCCCACACCAGTGTAGGTGCTGCTAAGACCTCCTAGTCCCACACTAGTGTAGGTGCTGCTTGGAACTCATGGTCCCACACTACTGTAGGTGCTGCAATTTTTTGTTGTACTTCAACACTCCCTCCCAACAAGAAAGGGATTATTTACCAACCTATTCATGCCTCTATGGTATTTTAATTTTCTCCTCGTGAGCGCCTTTGTCAAAATATTTTCATCCTGATCTTCCATGGGAATGTAATGAAGTAGCATCATGTCATTCTGAACACAAGATCTGAGATGGTGGTGTCGGATGTCTATGTTCTTGGAGTTATCATGAAACACAGGATTAAATGACAGTTTAATGAAACTTTGGTTATCACAATGTATGTTATGTATAATTTATGTATAATTTATTAATTACTAGTTAAATATAGCTATCTTAGGTTTATTAAGTGAAACGGCATGATCAACAATCATGCCTCTTCACCAAGGGACATCGTAAGGCTATATTTAAAGCCTTGGTGATCCCCACTTGTAATCATCTCATCTTTTATCAATAATAATATATACTTATTCAAGTTTACCAGATTTTTTACACTCCATTGGTATTAGAGTGTCGCTCTTCAGGATTTGTGTGATCACCAAGAATTAAGGAATTACAAGTAAATTCCAGAATTGCAGATTTTTTAAAATCGAGTGCTTGTGGGTAGCATTGTTTTTAAAATTAAAAATTAAAAAAATTAAAAATTTACCCATTTTCCTCCCCTAATTTTTTTTTCCCTCTTCCCCCTCACATAGCACTCCCCTCCGTTACACTACATTACACTCACTACACATTCCCCTTACACTCTCCACCCGGCATTCCCCTCATGCTCACCCCATCCTAACCCCCTTACTCTCCCCACTCATGTCCCCACCCTTCTCCTTCTGCCTCGGCTCTCTCCCTGCAGCCTCTCCCCACCCCTCGGCCCTCGATGTTCTCACTGCGGCCATTTCCCTTCCGCCGTCACCCTTTTTCCGTACTTTCCATCCCAACCACCCTTCCCCGACCACCCTTCCCGACCCATATCCCCTACTAGACTGTAAAAAATCTGGTAAACTTGGTAATCATATATTATTATTGATAAAAGATGAGATAAGTCAGACACAATGACTAATATCCCCTAATATGGAACAAAATCAACAAAACAATTCCGCAGATTCAGGGAACTCAGAAGAGCATCAGGAAAAAACCAATTCCCCAAATCATCACGAAGATAGTAATGCAAATTCTCAAAATAAGCAGCTCTGGAATGCATTTGCTAATCGATATCCCCTTCTCGTTCCACCATTAGCATATCAGCGAAAATAAAAAATCGAGCTACCCAAGTTTGACGGTAATGAAAAAAATAGCGTTGCATGGCTTAATAAAGCCGAAGAATATTTTGATATTTATGACATTAATAGTGATGACGAAAAAATTAAGCATGCTTCCATGAAAATGGAAGGAGAAGCATATGATTGGTATATGTGGTGGAAAAAGACGACGCTTGCTATCATTTGGATGAAATTTAAGGATGCATTTTTTAAAATATTCCAAGGTATAAAGGAAGAAATTTTTTTTCAACGTTCATCAAATTACGCCAAAAAGGAGATGTGGATGAGTACACTCAAGAATGGGAGACCTTGGCAACACAAGTACCGGGATTGTCAGAATCTCGTCTAATCCAGTCTTTCATCTCGGGACTTAAAATCCATATACAAGAAGAGCTCAAACTTCACGAAATTACATCAGTATAAGTAGCAAGGAAAAAAGAAAAAGTTGCTCAAAATAAATTTGAGAGGTTATCTGGGACAAAACCAGAAAGAGTATATTCGAGAGGAAGGTTTCCTCAATATACAAAAGAAGATAACATGAAATATGCTCCACCACGCCTTCATGAAGGCGAAAAATATAACATAGAAATACAAAGGATGAGAGAGGGAAAGTGAAAACATGGCAAAAAGTGGGACCTGAAGCATAGATGTGCTAATGGAAAAGAAAAAAATATGTATAATTGTGAAGCAACTAATGACTCTAACAATGATGATTCAGACGTAGAAGGAATAGAAGACACCCTAGAGTTCTCTCCAGAAGTAGATGATGAAAGCATTCTGCAAGTGTCATTATCAGCAATGACGGGTATATCACAACCTCAGACACTAAAATTAAGAGGACATATTAAAAAAAAAAAACATAATGGTTCTCATCGACACTGGAAGGACGCACAATTTTCTAGATTTAACCATGGCCAAAAGACACAACCTCTTTACCTTTCCCATGCCTAATATGAAGGTAATGGTGGCTGATGGTAAGAATATTGAGCAAGTAGGGAAATGCCATAAAGTCAAATTACATATTAAAGACTTTATTTTAGAATCTCCATTCTATGTCGTACCACTAGCAGGAGTATATGTGGTCTTAGGAACTCAATGGCTACAAACTTATTCTACCAACCATAAAAAACAGTTCATAATATTTAAGTGGGAAGGGGAAAAGCACAACTTATATGGATTGCAAGCCCTGGAAAATAAAATCATATCGTCATCCCAGATGATGAAGATGATACGAAAAGGAGCACCAGCCTATATAGTACAATGTCATCAGTTAGAAATGTTATCTACAAAAAGGAACCACGACGAATCACCAGAGGTACAAGCACTAGTTTAGAAACACAAAAAAGTATTCCAAGACCTACCAATGAAAATGCCTCTTAATAAGGAAATCTAACATACAATAGAAGTCAAGGTAGGATCGGACCTTGTTAACATCAAGCCTTATCGCTACCTGCATCACCATAAAGTTGAAATTGAGAAGATAATCCAAGACCTTTTAAAATGTGGGGTCATCTCAAAAATCAAAAGTCTGTATGCTGCCCCAGTTATATTTGTAAGAAAAAAATATGGATCGTTTCGGCTATGCATTGACTACAGAGGATTAAATAAGATAACAATTAAAAATAATTTTCCATTTCCCTTTATCGATGAAATGCTAGATGAGCTACATGGCGCAAAATACTTCTCTAAATTAGATTTAAGATCAGGTTATTACCAGATCAGATTTAGATTGGAAGATATACCAAAAACTACATTTCAAACACATGAAGGTCATTAGGAGTTTAAATTAATACCCTTTGGGTTGACAAATGCATCAGCTACGTTCCAAGCTACTATGAATGAATTATTTCATCCATATCTTAGGAAATTTGTACTGGTATTTTTAGATGATATTTTGATTTATAATAAAACTTGGAAAGAGCATTTGCAACACTTGGATAAAGTTCTCACATTATTAGAAGATCATCAATTTTATGCTAAGAAATCCAAGTGCACCTTTGGAAAAGATGAAGTCGAATATATGGGAAACATAATATCCCATGAAGGGGTAAAGTGGATCCTTCTAAAATTAACGCTATAAGGGAATGGAATAAACCAGTGAATATATCCAAGCTCATAGGATTTTTAGGATTAATGGGATATTATCGAAGATTTATTAAAGACTATGCACATAGAACTGCACCTCTTACAAATATTTTAAAGACAAATTCGTTTCAATGGAATGAGGAGGCAGGGAAGTGTTTTGAAGATTTGAAGGAAGTAAAGGCTAATGCACCAGTATTGGCAACTCCCAACTATTCTAAACCATTTATCATTGAATGTGATGCCTTTGGATTCGGTATTGGTGTAGTATTAATGCAATAAGGGCACCCTATTTCTTTTATAAGCAGAAAGCTAAATAAACGAGAGCGTCTCAAGTCCACATACAACAAGGAAATGCTTGCAATTATGCATGCATTGGCCAAATGGAGACAATATCTAATAGGAAGTAAATTTTCCATCCAAACGAATCATAATAGTCTTCAGTATCTCCTTCAACAAAAAACACTCTCTGAAGAACAACAAAATGGATCGAGAAGATTGCCCCTTTCGATATGGAGATATTACACAAGAAAGGAAAAGACAATGTAGTAGTGGATGCCTTGTCCAGAAAATATGAAGAATAAACACTACTTGTAGTTTTGGTTGTTGTGCTTGAATGGCTTAATGAGATTAGATGTGAGTATGTCAAAGATCCTAAAATGTTGTCTGTAATCAATAATCTCCCAAGGAATTCAAAATTTGAGTGGAAGAACGATATCTTATTGTACAAAGGGAGAATTTATCTAAACTCCAAATCCAAGTTTATATTAAAAATACTCAAGGAACTACATGATTCCATGTCGTATGGGCATGTAGGATATTTTAAAACCTATTAAAATGCACGTTAGTCATTTTTTTTGAAGGGTATGAGTCACGACATTCAAAAATATGTTGATGTTGCAAAATGTGACAAGTGTCAAAGAAATAAAAGTGAAAATATTATGACACCTGGGTTACTTCATCCCTTAAATATTCCAACTCAGAAATGGGAAGAAATATCGATGGATTTTATTGAAATATTACCTATATCTGATGGGAAGGATAAGATCTTCATCGTAGTAGATAGATTCACTAAATATGCTCACTTTATCGCTATCAATAAAACAACCTCTACAAAGAAAATTGCGAAGATATTCTGCAAACATATTTATAAACTACACCGCTTCCTGAAAGTCATTGTCAGCGAGAGGGATGCCAAATTTAAAGGAATTTTTTCGAAGGAATTATTCAACCATATCGGAACCTACCTCAACATGAGCTCAGCTTATCACCCCCAAACAGATGGGCAAACAGAGGTTGTCAATAAATGTTTGGAAGCTTACCTACGGTGTTATGCTACGGAGAAAAAAAATAAGTGGGTTCAATGGTTGCATCTCGCCAAATGGTGGTATAATTATACTTACCATACATCGACAAAAATGACTCCATTCCAGGCTCTATATGGATACGAGCTCCCGAAGTGGACATATTTTTCTTTAGTTCAGTCAAATTTTTCAGCAGTTAAAAATCAGCTAGAAGAACACCAAAAGGTCGTCCAAATTCTAAAAGGAAATCTGAATATTGCACAGAATCATATGAAGCAACAGGTTGACCGTAATCAAACTGAGAGATCATTTGAAGTTGGAGATTGGGTGTTTTTGAAGCTCCAACCGTACAAGAAGTTGTCCCTGAAACAAAAAGGGAAAAATAAATTAGCTCTGAAGTTTTATGGTTCGTATCAAATTATTAAAAATATCAGTCAAGTCACTTATGGGTTGAGCCTTCTTGGTACAAGTCGTGTTCATAATGTCTTCCATGTGTCCTACTTAGAAAAGGGACCGGGTGACTATCAGTCATCCCAAATGACAATCCCCATTTTGGATGATGAAGGAAGGATCATTTTGGAGCCCAAAAATATCCTATCTATCCAAGAAAAGAAGCTATGCTCTTGTGTTATTACGGAATATTTAATCAAACAGAAGGATTTTCACATAGAAGAAGCCTCTTGGGAATCTGAAGCATTTCGCCAGTAACACCCATCGTTATGTATGCTTTGAGGACAAAGCATCTTTAAGAGAGGGGAAATGTTATGTATAATTTATTAATTATTAGTTAAATATAGTTATCTTAGGTTTATTAAGTGAAAGGGCATGATCAACGATCATGCCTCTTCACCAAGGGACACCGTAAGGCTGTATTTAAAGCCTTGGTGATCCCCACTTGTAATCCTCTCATCTTTTATCAATAATAATATATACTTATTCAATTTTACCCGAGTTTTTACACTCCAATGTATCATTGTTAGATCCATATTAGAACGAAATAAACCAACGAGGATATTTCTCATCTAGATGGCCTCACATGTAGCTTGAATTGCTTCCATCAAGTCTGCCTCTATTAAACTGAGTGCCACATATCGCTGCTTCCTTCTGTATGATGAAGCTGTTGTCGATCCTATGCTGAAGATCCCTCCTAATGTGCTCTTTCTGTCTGATGGACTGCTTTCCCAATCTACATCCGTGAAGCCTTGAAGCTTCACAACCCTCTGTCTGTCTATACCATAATCCATATTTTATAGTGCCCCTAAGATATCTCAATACATGCTTCCCCGCCTTCCAAAAGAGCTTGGTCAGGTTGACCATAGCTTAAATTAGCTGGTTATATGCATAGAAAATGTTTGGTCTGGTGTTCACCAAGTACATTAGTGAACCTACTAACTGCATGTAGACAATAGAATCCACTACTTCTCCAGAAGTAGCATCCTCTTTCCTCCAATTTCCTGGAAGAAGAGTGTCCATGGGTGCCTACTCAAAACAAACTGAAATGGATTGACTGCTGCCAAAACATAAGTTTTGTGAAGGATAATGTAATGTCTGAGCCACTGAAAAATATGAAAAACTACTAAAGCAAGTTTCTCTATAGGAGAATACTATATTTCAGCACCTACCAAGCCTCGACTGAGGTAGTATATGACATTATTGGAAAGGGAATCATCTTCCTGAACCAGAACCATACCAATGGTAGATTCTGCTACCGCGAGATACAAGAGGAAATCCCTGCTATAATCAGGTGGACTCAATAAAGGAGCAGAGGTCAATGATTTTTTCAAAGCATTGAATGAGTGTTGAGCAAAGTCATCCCAAAATAATGGAACTCCTTTCTTTAATAATCTCATAAATCGCTCTGTAATATTGGAATAATTTATGATGAATCTCCACAGGAAATTAGCTTTTCCTTACAGACTTTGAAGTTTACGAATTGAAGACAGGGGAGGAAACTGAAGTATTGCCTCAACCTTGATGGGATCTACCCGAATCCCTTCCGTAGACATGACCAATCCCAAAAACCAACCAGATGTGACAGCAAAAACACACTTGTTCGGGTTCAACTAGATTTTGTGATACCGACATCGTTAAAAAACTTGATGGAGGTGAGAATGATGATCAATTCTCTTATGAGAATGAGCAGCTAAAGCATCCAAATATGCCTCGATAATATGTTTGATGTCGTGAAAGGCATAAGACATGGCCCGCTAAAAAGTAGCTTCAACATTCTTGAGGCCACAAGGCATTTCTTGTAAGAAAAGGTACCCCAGAGACAAATAAATGCAATCTTATGTTGATCTTAAGGACGAATAGTGATTTGATTATATCCAGAGAAACCATCAATGGACGAGAAAATCTCATTTCCCACACACTCATCGATGATATGATCTATAAATGGTGTAGGGTAATTATCTTTAGGACATGCTTTATTTAGGTCTCGGAAATCAATGAAAACTTGAATCGTTCCTTGTTTCTTGTCCATGGGAATTGGATTTTAAACCCACTCAGTTAAAGGAATGGGGTAAATGAAACTCGCCTTAAGCAGCTTCTCCACCTCAGCTTTGATAGCTGCTACCTTCCTAGGGTAGACTAGAAGAAGATTTTTCCTGATAGGCTTATCATTTTCATATACCTTGATCTCATGCTAGAGAGTAGGTGGATCTATACCAGAAATTTCCTCATAAGACCAACCAAAAACATCCCTAAATTCTCAAAAGAGATTGGTGTAAGTCTGAATTTCTTCAGGGGAACACTCCGCTCCAATGAATACATTCTCTATGATGTTGGGATCTCTAGAGATGTTCATCGGGGTAGTAGGAGAGATAACAACCATGTTCCCTTCAACAAAAACCTGTGTTGGTGCTAAAGGGTTCAGGACCGGGTGAATAATGTCAGAAGACTAAAGGCTAGGGAAACCTGATTCAACTTCGTGCAAGTCTGGTAGAAAATAAGGCCGATGATGCAAGTCATCCCACTGTCTCTCTATACCAGTAATTTCTTCAAGGATAGCCTCTTCAGATGGAAGTGTGGTGTCAATGCAATCCTGGGCCAAAGATGAAATGAGAGTCCAAGCTGGAGCCACATCTCCATCCAATTCCTCCAGTGAAAGAGAAACTAGAATGGAGTCTACAGAGTCAACAATAGAGCTACAAGAAATATTAGCTGCAGACATAGAAAATTTCATTCCACCCACTTGACCTTCTTCTAATGTGGAGGTAGGAGAAGGTAAGGTCCAAGGGTCCAAAAAATAATGAGTTTTGAAGAAATCTCTTCGAATAGGAGCCCCGGAGGATGAAATAGCATTTATATGAACCGAAGGAGGCAGAATATCAAAATTACCTATCAAAGAAGTGTACATTCCAACCCCGAGATTCTCAACAAGTTGCTTGGTATCCTTCACCAAGGAAAGGTTGAGTCAGAGGATGCATTCGGATCTACAGGAGAAAAATCTTGTTGGTCAACTATGACAATTCTCCGTTCGTGAGGGAAACAAACAATATGAAATAAAGTGGATGCAATGGCATCCATCTCATAGATCCAGTTTTGCCCCAACAGAGGGTTATAGTCTAAGCTTTCATCGACTATCTCAACTTTGATATTAACATTTTTTCCCCCAACACCGATGGGCAAAGCTGGAACAATAGCATTTAGCCCGTGAGAATGAACATCAAACACAATCAGAAGAGTGGTCAAAGGAAGAACTACAGGAGATCCAATACCCTTCCATCATGCACAATTTTCATGGAAACTTCACTTTATTTTTATTATCATTTTTACCTCTCCAACATGATCATTGGATTTGTTCACATTCCCCTTCCCATCCTTGTCCTTTTTCTTGCTACTCTGTCCCTTCTTCTTCCCATCATATTGTTTACTTCCTTTGGGGTTAGAATTTTGAACAACATTAATTTCCAAGGATTGGGAAGGAGTTGATATTGAAGGCACAACTTGACCAGAAGAAACAGATTGTATAAAAAACTGCTACAATTGACTTAGCAAGTTAGCAGTACTGCTATCAATCAAGCCGACAAGCCTGCCACCATGAGGACCAGGTTTAGTTTTGGCTAAGTCCAATTTGGAGTGAGGAGCATCCAACAAAATTTTATTAAGGATTTCAGACTAAGAATAAATCAGTTCTACCTAATGAGCCCTAAAAATAGCCTGCTCTTTGGAAATTACCGCTGAAAGGGATACATCCTTAGAAATTTATGGTTGTAAAGATTTCAAAAAACATTCAAGAAGGAATTCATTCAGGATTTGGGCTTTAATAAGCCTCTTCCTTCTTCACCATTCCTGAATATGGTTATAAATGTGAGTCTCCTTGTCCTGCTCAAAATTGGCCAGGAGGTTAGTCCTGGCATCATAACGGACAGGTAATTGAAAATGATTTAAGAACATGGTAGCCAACTTTCAAAAAGTAGCAAAACTGCCCCTAGTTAACTCTATGTACCATTTGGCTGCATTTCCAGTTAAGGTTCATTGAAATAATCTCAACCTAATTGAGTCCTTGATCAGGGAGTTCGATGAACACCATATATGGAAAGTGGTGATATGATCTACCAGATCCTCACTAGTCTTCCCTTCAAAATTTGGAATGTCTAAGGGGAGCTTGGTGGGGACAGAAGGCCAAACCAGACTATAATGAATAGGATCGTTAGTCAATTTTGATAGCTCTAGCAAGTTTAACGTTTCCAAAAATGGTAAGCATGGAGGAGCCCGAGAATTCCATCCCCCACAGGAAGGATTCCCCACATTCTAGAAAGAATAACCTAGATTTGTTAAGGCACCAGGTTGCTAGATGTTGTTCGTAGAAAATTTTGGGCCATAAGAAAATCCTTACGACCCAACATTCAGAGAAGGATCCCCTCCCAACATAGAGTTACTATACACAGGAACATTCCCTCCAGCCGAGGTATAGAACAAAGAAGAAACCCCTTGGTAAGGGTTCCAAGCATTTGCAAATAGAGAAAATTCCTAAGAAGTACTAGATGAAGGGAAAGGAACATTCCCTTGCTGACCAGTAAGAAACTGACTCCCAACTCTCAACGCTATAAAAGCAAGGTTCCATCCTCAAAAGTCATTAGAGCTTTGTCCTCCAGAAAAAGGATTAAAACCATGACTCTCAGAGGTGAAAGGAAAGGATCCTAAGGAAGGGTTTGAATGAGGGATGTGCCCACTTCCAAAGGGGAACCATTGAAACAATGTTGATTCACTATCCATAGAAGGTATGGGTGCGGATACAGATGACGTAGCAGAAAAGGAGAAAGAAGGAATTTATGTAGTGGGCATTCCATAAGAAAAGAGACTAGATTTAGAAGCATGTGCTTGGGTGTTTCCAGAGCCAAACACAATAGCACTAGAAGTGATTGTCAATATGGAAATAGTTCCTCCTCCCTCAACTGAAGAGGAGTCTGAACACTTGCAATTTTCATAGCCGAAACTATGTTCCAAGTCGTGGCCGTCAAAAGAAAGGGATATAATGGAAAAGGACTAGTCGGTCTCTGAGACAAGGGCCCGTTGTACCAAACAACGTCAGGAAAACTAGTAGGAAGAGGAGATGGAAGAGACTCAACAGCCTGAGGAACTTCCTCTACTTCAAATTCTTCTGCTGGAAATAAAACTCTAGAGATGAGTGGAGCACTCCTCTCTATACTAGCATTGACACTATAACCACTCATCGAAACAACAAGCCCGTACGGAGGATCACTCTCCGTTGTGTTCGAAACTACCGGGTGAAAATCACCCATCGAATTACTCCTATGCCTTCTTGAAGAAGGCTCGACACTCACGAGAGAAAGCCCAAAAATCCTCCTCGATCGACGAGGAATTTAGTCAACCACTTTAAGAGATTAATTTTAGACTCAAAAAAATATAAGAATATAAGAAATCTAGGAGTAAAGAGCACACTCTAAAAATTTCCTAAGATAAAGCCAAACAAGCAGCTCTCAGGTATTTCTACTCTGGGTGATGAGGACCAAACTCCAAAATACAAGAAAACAAAATTATAGGACCTTCTGAAAATATTCTGGGGTAATTATGCCCTAGGCCTACTAGCAAGGGTAACAGAAATAGTTACGCTAACCTCCTAAGAACATCCTTTGTCGGTACAAGTCCCCAAGCTTCGCAAGAACACCCTCCAGAAGTACTTATGGAAGTGATGCAACTTCTATCTTAGATATCATCGGTATTCCCCCCTGCAGTCACCTGTATGGTCCCTAGGATAGGAAACTAAGGGCACCAATCCATATCGGCATCTGGGTAGAACGATATTAGGTGAAGATTCAACAAATAGGAGAGGGGGTATCTCTCTTCTCTTCCGGCACTATCCCTCACCCTTGACTCTCTGGAGGAGAGCTTTCCCGATCCACTTAACGGTGTTGGATTTCGCTCTTTAATAAACTTTATATGTTTAACAATTTGAGAAGCCTTTCTCCAGTCACCTAATCCAAGGCCCTACAACCTAGCTCGTTGGTGTATCATTAATGACAATGATACACAAAACTTCTATTTGCTTTTAATTATATCGCTTGTTTTAAATTTGTTGTTACTTAAGTCAAGGGTACATGGAAGTGAAACTGATGGTGTTTGATGATGCAGAATAAATCAATGAAAACCTAGCCACATGTGAATCCAACAATTCCTTTCGATAAAAAAACGATCTCTACATGGGTTCTACGAAACTACATAGGCATAAACTTTGTTTTTTCTTTTTCAGACACTCACACTTCACACGATCCAGAAAACTATGAAAAAGACTAAAATGTTCAAATGCAATTAATGCAAACTACCAATGATATGAAAATCCTAAGATGCTAATTATAAAGAAGCAAAAAAGAGTCTTTAGAAAGACAATGGTTCGATCACTTTTTGACAGAAAACAAGGATAGTTTCAAATAGAACTCGTATGCATAAAATGCCAAAATGTACTTGACACAAAAAGAGAGAAATCAAGAAAAGACTTCCTTCAAAATCAAGCCAAGAACCAAAGACTAGAAATTGGCAATAAAGCTTCAAAATATATGATGAAACCATAAAAAAAAATCAAAGAAAAAGCTACGGAAAACACAAATGTTTTTTGTTTTTTTCACTTATAATGGAAGAAAAATTATTTCAAGAAGACAAGCATAAACTACCCAAGAACCAAATTCAAGAAAAACAAGTCTCAACAAGGCTTCAATGTGCTCAAGCCAACTATGCTACTTTTGTAGCGAGACTCAAATGAGCAAAAAGAAACAAAATCTCAATTAATTGATTAAGTGTAGTAGCACAATATTTTAGGGAACAACAACTCAAAAAACCAAAAAAAGACTTAAGATTCACAACAAGACTAGTCCAAGAAATCAAGAAATCCAAGATAGTCCAAAAGGGAAAAAACCACAAGTGAAGGAATGCATAGGGACAAGAAGAGAAAAAAAGCAGAGGCTCACTGTTCTGAATGTTTAGAACAGCCAAGAACTTCAGGAAAAGATCTTGGTGCTTCAGCGACAATTACAAACACACAAAATAGGAAATTTACCAAATGGCTAGGTTTTCACAGAAACAAGAGAGATATGGATAAGAAATCACCATAAACACAGTCCAGACACCTTAAAGACACCACATGAATGGTTCAACATAGATATAAAAGACTACAGAGACTAGAAACTCAAATTTTCAAGTTTTCCCAGGCATACGCGGTTTTGCAGTATGCAACAAGCATGTATACGTGACAGTAACCAAGGAAACTCACATATACGCGGGTCCCTTTGGAAAATACAGGATCTATATGTGACTGTGTAGAGACTAAGTTGCATATGGAGATAAAGATAGGAAAAAAGAAAAAATTCAAGCCTGATCAAGAGACCAGGTCTTATGTCTGATTTAAAAAATACTTACTAGACTATAAAAAGTGATAAACCTATTAGGGAACCTACAAGACAGATAAAACAACGCAAACTAGGAATTACACAAATGTAATCCCTAGTCCAGTCACCATTTCTATTTCAGGTAATGTTACCGTAAGGTCTTGGGTTGATAAACCTTCACATATCAGGGGCATGTTATCATAAGAAGGACTCACTTAACCAAATTCTATGCTTTAAACTAGAAACTACAGGTTGCAGACATTACCCAGATATCCTTCGATTGTAGTAGATCTCGCAGGGTGCAAACCCCCTACAACTCTTTGTGCTCCAAAATCTGTAAACCAGCAAGGAACAAGCACAAAATCCTAGTTGTACAACATACATACGTTCTAGATGTTAGTGGAAAGAATGCATAATCCCATAAAACCAATATTAAATGAACAATTTAAGATCATTACACATATAAAATATTATTGACACGTAGACATTTGGAACAAGATGACACTTCTATTATTAAGGACATGTACAGTAAGAAAATTTGGAAAGATCACCTGAAATCTACCAGGACCTTCGAGCATACCATTCTCTGGATCTGTCTAGCCCTAGACTCTCAAGATTTATTCCAATAATAGTGCACAATGGATGTCACATAGGGTGAGTTAACATCTCAAGGAAACAAGAGTTTCCTAAAAATATCTAGGAAGTGCAAGAGGCACATGGAATATATCAGACTTGGATAGGGCTCCGACAACGTATAATATCTATATTTCTCTCTCTCCTCCTCCCTTAGGCCATTCCCTTGAGGGGCTTTTATACTCCCTCAAATTAGTTTTTTGCAGTTAGGAACAATTAGGCCACAGCCTGGGGTAGTTAAGTTACAGGTATAACCGTAAACCCTACCTCTAAAATAGGGAAATTAAATATTTTTCAACGTTTAAAAAGACATACGTAGTTCTCTATGTATGGACTCGTGTGTATAAGCTAAAAAGACTGGGGAGAGTCTCGTATGGGTTTTAAGAAACTGTTTTTTGAGAAATATGTACAAGTTTGAAAGGAAGGGTTACGCAAGGCCAATTTATAAGTCATCAAATATATGATGGTGATAAATGATGCTATAACACACACACACTCCCTCTCTCTCTTACACACACACATACACACACACTCTCTCGCTCCCTCCCTCCCTTTTTCCTTGTCATCTCTCTCTCTCGTCCCCCCTCTCTTTCTCTCCCCTCTCCATATTTCTCTCTCACCCCCCGCCTCTCCCCCCCTCTCTTTCCTT
>CM076582.1:430925605-430998105 GCA_034641835.2 Pinus albicaulis
TCTCTCCCTCTCCCCCCTCTCTCTCTCCATCCATTTCTCTCCTTGCACCCTTTCTCTATCTCCCCCCCTCTCTCTATCTCATAGACACACACACCCTCTCTCCCTCTCTTGCCCCTGCTTCCCTCTCTCTCTCTCTCTCTCTCTCTCACACATTCCGTCTCTCCCGCACCCGCCCCCCCCCGCTCTCCCTCCTACACCCCCCCTCCCCCCCGCTCTCCCTCCCACACCCCCCCCCTCCCCCCCGCTCTCCCTCTCTCTCTATATATATGTCCCTCTTTTTCGCTCTATCTCACTCTCCTATCCTCACGCTCTCTCTCTCTCCCTAGCTCTCTCACCCATCGCTCTCACTCTCTCTCCCCCTTGCTCTCTCACACACTCTCTCTCTCTCCCCCTCACTCTTCCCCAGCTCACCCTCTCTCCCCCCCCCTCTCTCCCCCACCTCTCACCCCACCCCCTCGCTCTCTCTCTCTCTCTCTCTCTCCCAACCTCACACACACACTCTCTCTTTCTCTCTCCCCTAACCACACACACACACACACAATCTCTCTCTCTCTCCCCCTCGATATGTCCCTATTTTTGTCTATCTCTCTCTCTATCCAACCCTCGCTCTCTCACTCTCTCTATCTCTCTATCTCTCTCTCTCCCACCCTCACACACACACACACTCTCTCTATCTCTCCCCCACCATCTCTCTCTTTCTCTCTCTCCCCTGCTCTCTCACCCCCCGATCTCACTCTCTCTCCCCCTTGCTCTCTCCCTCTCTCTCTATCTATTTCTCTCCCTCTCTCCCTATCTCCCCACCTCTCTATCTCCCCCACTCTCTCTCCCACCCACTCTCTCTCTCCCAGCCCTCTCCCCACCCCCTCACTCTCTCTCTCTTTCTCTCCCCCAACCTCATAGACTCTCTCTCTCTCTCTCTCTCCCCCAACCTCACACAGACATACACACACACACTCTCTCTCTCCCTATATGCTTGCCCTGATCCCTCTCTCCCTCTCTCACTCCCCTCCCTCTCCCTCTCACCTCCCCCCTTCCTCTCTCTCTCGCCCCCAGCCTTCCTCACACACACGCACACACACACACACACTCCCTCTCTTGACCACCTCTCTCTCTCTCACACACACACACACTCCCTCTCTCACCTGCCCCCCTCTCTCTCACACACACACACACTCCCTCTCTCGCCCCCCGCTCTCTATCTCTCTCTCACCCTGCATCTCTCTCTCTCACTCTCTCTCTCCCCCCCTCTCTCTCTCCCCCTCGCGCTCTCTCTCCCTTTCACCCCCTCTCTCTCACATCCATTTCTCTCTCTGCCCCTCCCTCCCTCCCTCCCTCCCTCTCTCTCTCTTTCTCTCTCTCTCTCCACACCCTCTCTCTCTTTGTAGCTCTCTCTCCACCCTCTCTCTTTGTCTCTCTCTCCCCCCCTCTCTTTGTCTCATCCCTCTCTTTGTCTCTCTCTATCGCCCCCCTATATATCTCCCTCTCTCTCTCCCTCCCTCCATCTCTCCCTCCCAATCACTTTTTCTCTCCCCCCTCCATCTCTCCCTCCCTCTCTCTCTCTCACCCCCTCTCTCTCTCCCTCCCTCTCTCTCTCTCTCTCTCCCCGTCTCTCTTTGTCTCTCCCCCCCCCCTTCTATCTCTCCCTCCCTCTCTATCTCACCCCCCTCTCTATATCTCCTCTCTCCATCTCTCTCTCTTGCCCCCTGTCTCTTTCTCTCCCTCTCTCCCTATCTCCCCCACTCTCTCCCTCCCTTTCTCTCTCTCCTCCACCCCTCTCTCCGGCCCCTCTCTCTCTCTCTCTCTCTCTCTCTCAACCTCACACAAACATACACTCTCTCTCTCTCTCCCTCTCTCTCTTTGTGCCCGCCCCACTCCCTCTCTCCCTCTCTTGCCCCCCCCTCACTCTCTCTCTCACACATACACTCCCTCACGCACACACACACACACACACACTCTCTCTCTCTCTCCCTCTCTCGCCCCCCCATGCCCGCTTTATCTCTCTCTCAAACACACACACCCTATCTCTCTCTATCACCTACCACCCCTCCCTCTCCCTCTCGCCTTCCGCCTCCCTCTCTCTCTCTCAACCGTAGCCTCCTTCTCTCTCTCTCACACACACACACACACACACACACACACCGTCTCTCCCTCTCTCGTCCCACCCCCGCCCCCGCGCTCTCTCTCTCTCTCTCTCTCACCCCCTCTATCCCTCTCTACCCTCTCTATCTCTCCCACCCTATCTCTCTCTCTCTCCCTCTCACGCCCTCCCTCCCTCTCTCCCTCCACCCCCGCTCTCTCTCTCCCGCTCTATATATATATATATATATATATATATATATATATATATATATATATATATATATATATATATGCCCCCTGTTTTTATATACATATAAATATATATATATATATATATATATATATATATATATATATATATATATATATATATATATATATATATATATATATATATATATATATATATATATATATATGTACGTGTATAATATATATGTATCGTACGTAGGCTCTCTCTCTCCCTTCTTTGTTTGTCTCTTCACCCCATCTGTCTCTCTCTCTCTCTCTCCACCCCACATATATTAATATATAAGATGTAAATATATATATATACATATATATATATACATATATATATATGTACCCCTCACTCTCTCTCTCTCTCCCTCTCACCCCCTCTCTCTCTCATCCATTTCTCTCTCTCTCTCTCTCTCTCTCTCTCTCTTTCTCGCTCTCTTTGTCTCTCTATCCCTGTCTCTCTTTGTCTCTCCCCCCCTCTATCTCTCCCTCCCTCTCTCTCACACCCCCCATCTCTATCTCTCCCCTTTCCATCTCTCTCTCTCGTCCCCTATCTCTCTCTCCTCCCCTAACTCTCTCTCCCCCCTTCTCTCTCTCTCTCACTCTCTCCCCCCCCTCTCTCTCTCTCCCTCTCACCCCCTTCCTCTCTCATCCCTTTCTCTCTCTCTCTCGCTCTCTGTTTGTCTCTCTATCCCCCTCTCTCTCTGCCCCCCCTCTCTCTCTCTCTCTCCACCCTCTCTATCTCTCTCTCCCCTTCCATCTCGCTCTCTCTCTCTCTCTCTACCCCTCCATTACCCCCCCTTCTCTCTCCTCCCCTATCTCTCGCCTCTCTCGCCTCTCTCTCTCTGTGTATCTCCTCTCCCTATCTCTTGCCTCGCTCTCTCCCTCTATCTCTCTCCCTCTCCCCCCTTATCTCTGTCTCTGTCTCTCTCTCCCTACCCCTCCATCCCCCCTTTCTCTGTATCCACCACCTCTCTCTCCCCCTCCACCTCCCCTCTCTCTCTAACCCTCCTCTCTCTCTCTCTCCCTCCATCTCCAGACTCTCTCTCTAACACCCCCTCTCTCTCTAAGTCTCTCTCTCTCTCTCACACACACACCCCTCTCTCTCTCTCTCTTTCACACACACACACACACCCCGCTCTCTCTCACTCACCCCCTCACTCTCTCGCTCTCTCTCTCCCTCTCCCCCCCCTCTCTCTCCATCCCTCTCTCTCTCTCTCTCTCTCTCTCTCTCTCTCTCTCTCTATATATATATATATATATATATATATATATATATATATATATATCCCACCCTCTCTCTCTCTCTCCCCCCACCCTCTCTCTCTCTCTCTCTCTCCCCCCCCTCTCCCTCCTCCTCTCTCTCTCCCACCCCCTTATCTCTCTCCCCCTATCTCCCCCACCTCTCTCCCCGCCCCCTCACTCTCTCTCTCTGCCTCCCTCCCCCAACCTCACTCTCTCTCTCTCTCTCGCGCGCTCCTCCCACGTCACTCTCTCTCTCTCCCCCCTCTCTCTCTCTCTCACACCCCCTCTTTCTCTCCCCTGCCATATCTCTCTCTCTCACACATACCCCCCACTCTCACTCTCTCTTCCCCTTGCTCTCTCCCTCTCTCTCTATCTCTTTCTCTCTTTCTCTCCCTCTCTCTCCCCCCTTACCTCTCTCTATCCCTCTCCCACTCCCCCCTCCCCTCTCTCTCCCTCCCCTCTCCCCACTTCCCCCCCTCTCTCTCTCTCTCTCTCTCTCTCTCTCTCTACCTTCCCCCTCTTCCCCCCTTCCCTCCCTCTTCGTCCCTCTCTCTTCCCCCCTCCCCTCTCTCCCACCCCCTCTCTCTCCCAGCCCCCCTCACTTTCTATCTCTCGCCAACCTCCCCCTCTCTCTCTCTCTCTCTCTCTCTCTCACACGCACACACACACTCCCTCTCTCTCTCCATCGCTCTCTTCCTTGCCATCTCTCTCTCTCTTCCCCTCATTATTATCATTATCATTAAACAATTATTGTATCATTTCAAATGAACAATCTGCATAATGTAGCAAAAAGAAACATGTTATCAATTAAAAATAAAAAATCATCATAATATCTAAAAAGATAGAATCATTATATCATCAAAGAAACAATAAACATATTATTATCATATAAATTATACATAAGAAAAAAATACATACATAAACACATACACATTAGACATGCAAAAAATTTCAACATAATATTATGTTTCACTACAATTATTTCATCTAATTAGTATAAGCACACCAAGATATAACATAAACAAACAAAAAATTCTTCCATCTAAAAGTATGCAGAAAATAAACCATACAAAAACACATAGACATTATACCCAAGAAACTATGACATAGATCGGATAGGTAAGAAAGGAAGAGACATAGTAAAAATAAAGATAAAAAAATAAAACATAAAAAATAAAAAACATTATATCTTAAAGCTAGACAAATGGGGAAGGATGGATGAGATACGTTAGGAAATTTTACTCAATATATGGAAACAAAACCAAAGAATAAAACATGAATATAAAATAAATATAACAAATATGAGTGTTACTTATAGGTTAAGTGTTTGAACAAATCCAATAAGCTAAATATTTAAAGATATAAAATAAAATTATGGAAAAGTAGGTATAAGGAAAGAAAGATGAACGTGAACGATTGTCCAATTGAGGAAAATACCAAATATGATTCAACGTACGAATTTTCCCCATTGAACAACAAAAATACCAAATATGATTAAACGTACAAATTTTCCCCATTGAACAACAAAATACCAAATATGATTCAACGTATATCAAATATGATTTTGTTTGTTGGTGATTTTCCCATTCAAGAAAAATATGAGATATCAAATATGATTTTGTCTGTTGGTATGCCTCATTAAACTTTCTCAACAGACTGTTGTTTGTTGGTATGCCTCATTAAACTTGCTCAAAAGACTGTTCCGCACAAGGTTGGGAAAGAAGACCTTTGATAAGACTTACATTTCCATTTTTCAAGATAAGACTTAGATTGCCAGGTTGAAGTAAATGATAAGTGAAATGTGTGCTCAGAATTAAAAAATAAAAATATTGAAACTCTAGCAACAATAATAATGACAATGGAGCCACTATTTTTATAATACAAAAGTGAAAGCGAAAGCAGCTAGATCAACCACAAATACAAAATACAGAGCGGGTTTGGGATGCGTGAGAGAATTAATGGGCGTTTTGAAAATGATAGACAAGCTGATACATAATGATGGCTTAACTGCGCATTCCTGGAAAATAACTATGTCCACTATGAATTATTCAATATAGCTTAACTGCACAAACGTGTAAATAGATAATAAGGGCCAGTTATGATTTAAAGGTTCAACAGATCGTTGACTTCGTTATTTTGAGACGAGGGAGGTTCAGCAAATGGTTGACTTCGTTATTTTGAGATCAGGGCAAGAAGATCGAAAGAAAGGTAAATGAGATCAGGTCAGCGCAAGAAGATTGGAAAAAACGTAAACTAGATATAACATTCACATATATAAAATCGAAAGAAAAGTAAAAAATAAAAGGAAAATCGAAAGAAACGTAAAAATTAAAAAGAATTAATGGGATTGGGTAGCCAGAATAGAACATAGAAATTAAAGATTAAATGTCAAAGGACATAGTAGATTAATGCGATTAGGAATCGAAAGGTCAATTGCAGGAATGACAGATTGATATGGCGGGTCATGAGTTTGGGCTTTGACTAGAAAGTACAAGAACATTGAAATTTCAATTCTACTCTAAACTGAAGAATAGAAAATAAATACAAGAAACACATACCTGCAACAAATATTTTCTGGTTCCTTATTTCTCTGTACTGTAAATACCTCACACAACGTCTTTCATTCGTCCATGCATCCATCTTTTCTCGGATTTGAATTTATTTATATATTTAAAATATATTTTAAACAAAAAATAATCATAATCTGGATCGAAACTGAATCTCCAAATTCTAGTGAAAAATTTCATTTCATGTATAAGTTAAACACTACCCTAATTTAATATGATTTGCAACTCAAGGTAAAGATAAGGCCAAACTTAATTTATAAATTTACATTGGAAATATACTCTTTTTAATTGTTATATTGCTAGTTTATATATTTATAAAGTTTTTTTTGTTTAAATAGTTTGTGTGGTTTTAAATAAGTTTCTACATTTTTCTTCTAATTTTAGATATATTTTGTCCATATTTATTTTGTTTTTTGATACAATATCTAATGGCTAAGATTTTATCAAAAAAATGATCCTAGAGGTTGAGAAAATTCATAGTTAAAAGAATGTATTCCTTAGAAAAAACCAATTTCCAAAATTGCATCTTTGTATTTTACAAACAACTATAATTTTTTTCTAGTGCATTATTCGATTTAGAATATGATTCCTATATATCATGTCTTAACATACAAACACATTTGCATGCTACACATTTCCATTATCATTTTGGGCATAACTTCTCTCCTTTATGAGCTCACTCTACATTTATTTTATTCCTCCCTGAGTGGAAATTACTTCAAAACTATTATTTTCGACAACTCTAATCTATATGGAATCTCCTCAATACTTTCAATGTAATTGACAACCCCAACTTATTTCACTTTTAGTAGGGTATCCCATTATAATTTTTGACATAACATTTATAACTCATTTCATTTTTAATTAATCATATTTGATATAATGCAATAGGAAACAATGCAATTTAATTGGTTTAAGGAAACATAATCTCCATATATGACTACATAATTGCCATATGTGACCATAGTCATCTGTAGACATGATTTAAGCAATAGAAACAAATTCTCAATTCTATTTTTTGCATCTCTAGTTACAAAATATATAGAAATATCTTAGATTGCATGGGACTAGACACTAAATATAAAAGCACACAAATTAATAAGAAGACTTTAGTTTATGATAAAATACACTACTACATGATTCCTTCTTAATTGTTAGCCCAAGAATACTGTTATTGTATATTAAAACCAGTTTTAGTTGTTTTTTCATTTCATGATCACAATCACTTGCAACACGATAAGAATAAGAAGACAAAATGTTCAAATTCAAAATTTTAGGATTTGATAAACATACTTAATAACTATTCATTCTTCATCATTGTGTTAGATATTTACGCCTAAGGCCTTCTTATATGAATTTTTTTTTTTCTTTAGCCCAGCTGTCATCACTCTGTGCCATGTGCCATTAAATTATATGTTAGACGATCAGAGAATGTTTAATTGTTGTATAGGCAAAAGTAGTTAGGAAAAAAGGTTACGGTAGTTGGAAAGAAAGGAAGGTTACAATTTACACCCTAACCGCCTTACACACAAATTCGATCCCTCAGGAACGGTTTGGGCTTGGCGCAGTGGATTGCAGGCTCTGGGGCTCCCCACCTTAATGAACAGTTTCTTTTTCGCACAGTGGATTGCGGGGGCTCGCCGACTACGACCGCAGATTTTTTTTATTTCCTAAAATCCAAATTGCAGTCAATAGCAGAAACTGTCCCTATAAACAAAACCATTGGAAAGAAATTTTTGTAGAACTTTTAAAACCATTTTATTGATAGAATGGGCTTAATCCTTTCTCCTAGAGCTTGGCACCAAATAGTCTCGGTCTGGACACAAACTCCTGCAAAACAGAGCTGCAAAAGTGAAGCAAACATCATGCTTGC
Organism: Pinus albicaulis; assembly: GCA_034641835.2. Taxonomy (NCBI): domain Eukaryota; kingdom Viridiplantae; phylum Streptophyta; class Pinopsida; order Pinales; family Pinaceae; genus Pinus; species Pinus albicaulis. The sequence continues at coordinate 430,933,610 of CM076582.1, forward strand.
AGGTGGCACAAACGTTGTGATTGTGACGGAAAGAGTGGGTGGATTATTGCCGTTAGGGCTCTTTTCACAGAGGACAGATGGTATCAAGACCGTTTTTTAGATACAAATGATATTGTCTTGCAGTTCCCATCAAGATACAAATGATATTGTCTTGCAGCTCTCATCACAGGGCACGAGGAGCTAGATTTTGAGTTTCTGGGGAATAAATTTGGAGAGCCTACGATTCTTACTTGGAGTACCTGGTTTTATCCAACCACTGAAAAAGGCCACTGCGAGTACCTGGTTTTATCCAACCACTGAATTCCACAACTACTGTGTTATCTGGAACGCTGTATATATATTGTATGCATATAATGTTCAATTTATATATAACAAGTCAAAATATTTTAGCCACTCACCTAGGTGTTATCTGAAATATTGCATATTTGTTTGTTTATAATGTTTAATTTATATATAATCTATTAAAAGATTTAGATCTAATTTAAATAATTTATTGAGTAGATTTAAATTTCTAGAAAACATATACGGTTTTATAATTATTTTAGTTATAATATTTATAAAATAATTGTATTTAAATTTATAAATTCATTCCATTTTTAATATATATAGATGAAAGTTTTGCTTTCTAATATTAATAATACTTGCAGATTTATGGTGAATGAGATGTCCATAAGAATTTTTATAAACAAGAAGCCCTTGGGCATTCCATATCCAGAAAGGCAAGTAATGGAAATTTTCTCCAGCATGGAATGGGACAGCTTGGCAACTCAAGGTCCTCGCTTAAAAATGCCGCAATTTTCAGACTTCTCAAACAGCAGCTTTAGAGCCCTCACCCCCTGCTCAGAAGCGTCAGGTGAACTGGTAAAAAAAACTATATGATATACTACTTCATATACGACTACTCTGAAGATAAACAGAGATATCCAATGCCTCCACCAGAATGTAAAATAAATGTTTGAGAGCAATTCACTGTGTACGTGAGGTTTGTACTTTGGCATTTTTATATTATATGAACCATTTTTTTTTACTTTTAGTTCTATATATTAGAAATTCTCAGAAATTGATGTAAAAGATAGAGTTTTATTAAATATTATTATGATTAACATATAAAATCTAGTCATGATGAATGACAGTTTTGCAAGGAGATGTTTTTATACAAATGGAAATGTTTTCATGCGAGATGAGTTTGGTCATTTACATTATACAACGTAATAGTACAACGCTTAAAAAATATAAATGCTGTAAATTGTTTGTGTTTATAGTTTTTTTTTATTATATGAGAAATTTATATTTTACTTTTAGTAATAAAATATTAATAATATTATTTTTTATTAATTAAATATTTAACTATTTATGTATTATAATAAAATAAAATAATTAGTCATTAATATATTTAAAAATGTTATTACAATTTCAATTCAAAGATATATAAATTACACTAAACAAGTATATAAAAAATAGTCATAAATAATAGATTACATACTATCTACTATGTAATGGAAGGAAAACTGAAAACATATTAAAATTCAATATTTTTATATATCTCGTACTATATATATCATTTAACAAAAATGAAAAATACAATAAAAATATATCAACATTCAATTCAATATTATTTCAATTTAATAAAATAAATTTGAATACCAATTGCTCTTGTAAAATGAATATCCATCCACCCAAAAAAAAGAGAAAATTTCCACTAATATTTCTTTCCACTAAATGTAATCTCAAGAGTTAATGATATATGGACTTGTAGTCAACTAATTTTGTGTCCTTTGAGTGATCTAAATGGTAGGTAGAGTGATATTAACATAATTTGAATTTTTTATTTTTATTTTTAAGGATATATGTGTATGATGGTAATGGTGTACTAGTTTGTTTTATTATTATTATTATTATTATTATTTATATATTTTATAATATTATTAAAAAATAAATAAAATAAAAATAAAAATTTTATTATTATTTTAAATAGTTATTTGATTGTAAAATAAAAAAATTAATTTTAATATAATTAGAAATTATGGATCATATTTTTGCTTTATATAGCATTAAAAAAATTTAATAATATAGATAAAGGATATTTTAAACAATAAATAAATTTTTTTATAAATTAAATTTATTTTTAAAAGTGCTTTTTTTAAAATGGTATCCTAAAATTTTAAAGTTGTTATTTTATAAAGTTATTTAGTTATATGTTTAATTTTAAAATAAAAAATAACAAGTTAGATTTGTTGTTTTAGTTTAAAATTTAAAATAAAAATGTTTTTTTTTTTTTTTTTAATCCATTATTTTATAGAAAGTTAGATAGTTTAATTTTGATATTAGAATTTGCACTTAAAAAACACATCTAAAAATTCCATCCCTTTCTTTTAACATGTTGACATATGGAAATAAAAAGGTGAATAATTATGTTGTAAGGTGTCTCTTTTGAGAAGAACTCTCTTCCCATTAGATTGACTCCTTCAAAAAAAGTACAAATATTTGTAATAGATAGTTATAGAGCTTCCTCTTATTTTTCTATATGTCATTGCTTCGATGCTTCTTCCTCCATTTCCTTCCTCTTCCGCTCATATTCATCCAGAGTTCTCTGTCTTTGTTCTTTCACTTTCTTATATGCATGTAGTTTCTCTTTAGTCTCCTTATGCTGTGTGTATGCCTCTTCCAATTGCTTCCTGGTTTCCTCACGATCTCTCTTTTCTATTAGTTCCTTTTTCCTCTTTTTTCTTGTAAGTCCTTCTCATTTATTCTTTTGTTATTCCTCTTTCCACCTTTGCTCATCTGCCATTTTTCTTAAATTTTCTTGTTGCAAATTAGTCTTTGCCTCTATATCTCTCTTTAACTGCAACTCAACACCATAAGAAAAGGTTTCTTATTGAGAAGAATTATTTGCATGATATTTTGGCAAAGCACGTCCAACTAGAATTTTTCTCACCACACCATTTGATATTGATTTGTGACTACAATCACTAGTGGCCCTAATCGTTTCTTCTCCTTCTTTCTTCACTCTGTTACATTCTATTTTGGCTTTTTCCTTAAATTTCTTCTCATATTCACCAGGCCTTGCTAATTCTTTCCTCATTTTGCGTTCATGATCTCTTTTCTCTTCCAGTCATTTTGCAACTTCAACAACATTCAAAGTTTTCTCTTTGACATCTCTCTTTCCTGTCATGATTGATGATGCTATTGGTTTCTGCAGGACCAATGGAATAAAATATATCACATTAGACAACAAATTGTTGGATTTATAATTGTTCTTTGTAGGTAAAGTATGACTCGTATTGTTGCTATAATCCTTTTTATTGTGATCTCTTATAACCTTCTTCTTGACAGATGAACCATAATTTTTCCTGAGCTCATTCATTGATACATTAGGCTCTATGTTCTTCTTCTCATGTCCAACCTCCTTCATTATTAAATCAATTAGAATTAATTTTGTTTAGATAATATTTCTTTGGGAGAAAGTTTCATCATGTATCTGTGTAATTTGTGTCAATTCTTTCAAATAACTTTCCATACATAAGAGTTGTTACGAGTGAATTTTTCTTTTCTAAGGAGTTATCCATCAGAATTTTCTTGGCACACAAAACAATTTTCCTATTTGGTGATCAAAAGCTATTTTTAAAATGTTTTAGTGAAATTGGATGATCCATACTCTCCTCCTTTAGCACTATTTTCCTCTTCAATGGGAAAACATCCAAAATTCACTTTGAACATATGACCTTTTCTTAGGAATCTTTTGGAGTCCATGTTCATTGAATTTATATATACGAAACTGATGGGCTACTATATAAGAGACATTTGTTGCATATCTCTTTCCCTGATATTCTCTGGGGCTTTATTTATGTTCTTTAAGTCCCATGGCATGAGACGAACATGAATTTAATGGAACAAGTGTTTTGGACTTCGAGATATGAATAGGAACTCGAGGGAGGGAGTGAAAATATTTTCATAACTCAGTAGCTTTAACACTTTCCTTCGTAGAGGAATATTTCCCATTCTTATATTCAATTCTTTCATATTCCATATCTATCTCCACAGACTTGTTCCCTTTCTGTGACTTAAATTTTTTGTCTTTAGATAAGATCCGATTATGAAAGACTTCAAATTCCTACAACATTTTTACATCATGCAAGGATGCTAATGTCATACTTTGAAACAACTTGTTCTAAGCAAATGAATCAACAGTCTGTTTTGTTCATGAAAAGCTGCAATTTGGTTGCATTAACTATGGCATCCCTAGGCTTCATGTTGCACCCTTTGAAAATTTGTTGATTGATGAGTTAAGCCTGGGCTATCAATCCACTTCCAAACTAGTCCTTTTCTTCCTCCGTGAAATTTTTGAAATGCTCACATCAACCTCATATGAAAAATTTTCATGAGACTCCAGTACATTTGGATTTAAATGATTAAGAGGCTTCTGATTAAATAAAATCAACTTAGATAGACTACATTGAACCCCCTCCCTAACTACACCTCCATTCAATAAAGGTGTGTTGTCCATGTAATTGTTTTCCATCCCACTTAATCCCTTTTGGAAAGAGAAGTCTAAAATATTGGCATCTTCAGGTAAAATGATAATCCCTTTATTTTTGAATTAAAAGCACATTATTTAGTCACTCCATCACATCAAATTTATTAAATCTTGTATAATATCATCACCACTTTTGTGCAGGTTGTAACATGATAATCCTTGAGCTACGTCAATTGACATTGTCCTTCCATGTATAAATCCTGCATTTAAATAAGATTTAAACTTATCATATATATCTCTTTCTTCATATAAATTTGTTTCTATTTCATCTTGGTAAGATATTTTTCAATGGGACAAATGAATTTTTTTCCCAAGACCTTTTCTAATGGCATTAGAGTCCTGTCTTTCATTTCTCAATAAAACACTACAACAACCATGTTAGCGCCATTAGCTTTCATTGATAACTTATGGCCTCATTATTCTATACAAGGGCTATATGGAAATTCTTGAACCAACCCATTAGCTAGAAAAGGGTGAGCCAACTGATTGGCTAACAAAGGACTATTTGGGACTTCTTCAATAAACACATTACCAATTTTTTTCTCACTAGGAAAAATGCAATCTTTTCCAAGACCTATTTCAATGGAATTGATGTCATATCTTTCATTTCTCTACAAACTATCTGTAATAGTCATGTCCCTCACAATGGCTTTCATTGAAAACTTATGACCCCTTCCTTCTATAGGAAGGCTATCTGGAAATTATTGAACCAAAACATTATCTACCAAAGGGATATCTGTAACTTCTAGAACCACCCCATTACCCAGTAAAATAACATTTTCAGAAATTGGATGGCTGCGCTCATCACAAAATACTAACCTTTCCAACACGATCGAAGACAAGCCACTTTTACGATACTAGTGATGATTGGAGGGTATCTCTTGAAAAAAGTCTCATGCTTCTGGGTAGTTTTAGTCACAGTTGAGGCATCTAGATGTTTTGCATCACAACTGTCAACACTTCTTTGACAATCATCCCTTGGAACTGCCTCTTTTGTGCATCTTTATTGCATTTCTTGACTGTCTACCTCTTGATCACTCTTATGATCAATATCTTTGAAACCTCGACGACCTCATTCCATGGAAGAAAAATTCACCTTTCATTATTTCACAGTGTCTCCTTTCTGCCTCTATGCTTTCTTACATATGTTATCCACTTACAACATTTCCTATGCAATATATGGTGTTGCATTTGCAAAGGAAAAATAAAATCAATGGAAAATTTTGTTTTTATATGGTTCAATATACTCTCTCACAATTTTTGTGGGACTTATGTTTTATTTAAAAATAAAATAAAATCAACAATGCACTTTGTTGTTTAAACTGTGCACTCATAAAATATAAAGCCAGAACTAGACAAAAATAAATAAGAAATTTCTTTATCCAAACAATTCTCCAAACCTAAAATTTAATTTTAAATAAATTAATTCATATTTATATTTTAAATATTCAATTAAATAACATAACATATCACATTTTCTTTCTTCTGTGCTACGTCTTAAGTAGTTTCCTTTGCAACATATGGTGCAATTGCTAATTTATTTTTGGATTTCATAAGCATACTTAATAACTATTCATTCTTTATCATTGTGTTAGATATTTGCTATTATTTCTAGCTCTCCTATTTGGATTCCATTGTCATGTGCATCAAGGAAAACTTAACTCTGAATCACCTAGTTGTTGCTTATGGCGATAAAATTGAGTTTTCATGTATTTAATTAAGGACTCTAGATCATCTAGTTGTTGCTTATGATGATAAAATCACTTCATCTATGTTTGAGGCTATTATCATGGAACTTCCACCACTTGTCAAGTGTGTGTCCATTCAAAATTCAAATTTAAATGCTTGTTTTTAGGGAGGAAATCATGTAGTGGCAACACTATTTCGATACCTACTTGGGTTCTAGTGATTTGTTAATGGGGTTGATATATATATTAGCATATATATATTTTAGTACAATACTTTTTAATCATTGAGAGGGATTAAGATAAAATAAAATCATAATTGATCAGTGCATCAAAGATCTAGGTTAAAATAGATCTATATTGATTTATTCTTTTATTAGAGATTTCTAGTATTAGTATGGCGAGTTATTATTTTACTTTTATTTTACATCTGTGTGAATTTTTTATTTATTCCATTTAATTAATTAGCAATAAGACTACTCCCATAGCATGCCCACATGCATATGTCTCCACTTAAAAGGGATACTGTAAGTTTAGTTATGCTAGAACCAATGCTTGATTGATATTCTTCTTTAACACTACAAAGGATCTTTTTTGATCCTTTCCCCACTGGAGAATATTGCCAGTTGACATTGTGGTGTGGAGTGGTGTTGCTACTACTGAAAAAAAAGGTCTATTAATTTCTTTAAGTACTATGCTGCCTCAAAAGACTCCTAACCTCAAAAATATTTAGTAAGCCTTACTGACCAATTCTTGGTGACCTCTATCTAAGGATCTATCTTCAACTCTCCTCCACCTATCACATATCCCAAATACACCAAAGGATATTGTTAAAAATCACACTTCTTGAGGTGTGCCAACAATTAGTGCTTCTTTAAAGTCTCTAGCACCTACATAAAATGTGATATGTGCTCCTATTAAGTAGAAATGTATACTAGTAAATCATCTCAATAAACAATAAAAAATGAACTTATAAAATTTCACAATATATCATTCATTAACTTCACGAATGTAGTTGGTTCATCACATAGGCCAAATATTATAACTAAACACTCATACAAACTATAGGTTTTAACCCTGTACATAAATTATCCACAAATGAATCTTAAAAACAGAAAATAAAAAAAAGTGAGAGCATAAAACATAAAATAGATATGCACAGAGATTTTCCCCTACATCCGAAATCGGGATGACCATCTTGATTATTCATTATCTTCCTTTTAGTCTTACAACACACATATATATACATGCCAAAGCATACAAAAACCACATTCCATTAACGCTAGATTAGAACATAATCGTAGTTCCTTTGACCGGATCTACAAAATACCAGGGCATAAAAAACATCATGCCTCAAAACCATGTGCAAACCCATGCACAAAACCATGGGCATGTCTGCCCACCAAAAAATAGGGTCCAATTTTTTTTTCCTGGGGTGCTGCACCGGACCCCGGATAACGGGGGCTACCGGCCCCCCTGTTGTGCTCGACGCAATGTACAAGGGGTGTTATTTCCCCCCTGTGACCCCCCCATGCATGACTAGTAATCGAAAGAATATAACGCATACCCAACATTCTCCCACTTGTTGTTTTCTTTCTGCAAGGGTGCCACAGGAGAGCTTAGTCATTATCCCAGCTGTGCAACACCCATTGTATCTCTACACCAACATAACTTCTGAGTGCTCATAGGCTTGGTCAATGTATCTGCAACATTCTTCAAAGTGTCCACCTTTACCAACAACACCATTTTACCCTCAACCATATCTCTCACAAAGTGATATTGAACATAAATATGCTTTGTCTTTAAATGATAAGCAGGGTTCTTAGCCAAGAAATTTTCACTTTTGCTATCACAGTCTATCCTTATAGCTCGCTACAACAACCCCATACTTGAAAATAATGTCTACAACCAAACTTATTCCTTGCTTGCAGGAGTGGCTGCCATGTATTCTGCCTCTGTAGTTGAAAGAGCTACTATAGACTATCTTTTACTCATCCACTTGACTACACCTCCAAATAGGCTAAACACATACCCACTTGTAGATATTCTTTGGTCTAGATCTCCAACCCAGTCTGCATCAACAAAACCACAAATTTCCAGCACTCTTTCCAATCCTGGTCCTCCCTGGTCGCACAAGCCATAATCACTAGTGCCACGCAAATATCTTAAAACCTGCTTCACTACTGTCCAATGCTCCTTCCCTGGGTTTGACATAAACCTACTCAATACTGTCACTGCGTGTGCAATTTCTTGTCTAGTACATACCGTTACATACATCAGGCTACCCACTACACTTTCATATAGAACATAGGACATATCCTCCTCTTCTTCCTGTGTCTTGGGACATTTTTCACTAGACAGCTTTACACCTACAGGAATCGAAACCTTCACCAGTTTACTATCCTGCATATTGAACCTCTGGAATATAATATTGACATACTTCCTATGATTTAACCAAAGCTTCCTCTTTAGCCGGAGCTTCCTCTTTGCCTGATCTCTCCTAATTTCCATACCTAAAATATAGTTTGCAGCACCAAGATCCTTCATGTCAAATCTGGAGAACAGTTGGGTCTCCAAATCATGGATAATTTCTTTGTCATTTCCAATCAACAACATATCATCCACAGACAAGACCAAATAAATAACACGGTCACCAAATAATTTAAAATAAACATAGTGATCCTCCTTGCTTCTGGTGAAGAAAAGTGCCTATATATAGGTATCAAATTTCTGATACCACATCCTTGGTGACTGTTTTAACCCATACAGAGACTTATTTAACCTGCATACCAGTTCTTTATTACCCTTCACCATAAAGCCTTTAGGTTGCTTCATATAGATCTCATCTTCCAGATCCCTGTGAAGAAATGTTGTCTTCACACCCATCTGTTCTACCTCAAAATAAAATGCAGCAGCAACAGATAAAAGTAGTCTAATAGAAGTAACCTTGGCAACAAGAGAAAAAATATCACCAAAATCAATTCTCGACACTTGGGAATAAGCTTTTGCTACTAATCGAGCTTTGTATTTCTCCACCTTGCCTTCTACATTCATTTTCTTCTTAAACACCCATTTTCTCCCGATGGGCTTCCTTCTAGCCGACAACTCCACCAGATCCCATGCCTCATTTTTGTGCAAGGATGCCATTTCATCAACCATGGCCTCCTTCCAAAGTTTTCCATCCTCTGAATCTACTGCCTCCCTGAAAATCCTGGGATCATCATCAATTATATTTAAAGAAAAATTTTAACATAAAGCAGATGGACTATACCTTTCTGGTTTTCTTCTTTCTCGAATTGATCTTATCACAGCTGCAGTTTGTGGCTCTTCCTCTTCTATATCTTCTTCTGTTGTAGATTCTGATTCATCCTCCTTTAGCTCAACCTCTATCTTCTCAGGTTCCTCTAGTAGGACTTCATGTTTAACAACATCTTTCGCCTCTCTAAACACCACATCTCAGCTGTACACAACCTTCCTTGTTTCTGGGTTCCAAAGCTTGTAACCCTTTAAACCATCTTTATACCCAATAAAAATGCACCTTTAAGATTTATTATCCAACTTGGTCCTTTTCTCCTTTGGAACATGTACATATGCATCACATCCAAATACCCTTAGATGTGAAAGAGAGGGTTTCTTACTAGTCCATACCTCATGCAGAGTCTTATCCTCCAACGCCGATGAAGGTGATCTGTTAACCAAGTAACATGCAGTATCCACTGCCTATGCCCAGAATTATTGTCCTAATCTGGTACCACTGAGCATGCTTCTCTCCTTTTCCATCAGCGTTCTCTTCATTCTTTCTGCAAATATGTTTTTCTGAGGTGTGTATGGATTAGTATTCTATCGTGCTATTCCACACTTCTTACAAGACTCTTCAAATTCCTTCTTGTAGAACTCCCCACCATTATCTATCCTCAGCACCTTTATCTTCTTCTCTGTCTGGTTTTCCACCAGAGCCCTAAATTCTTTAAATTCGTCAAAGAATTCATATTTATTCCTCAAGAAATATATCCATGTATTCCTTGAGAAGTCATCTATGAATGAAATTTAGCATAGAGACTTACCCAGTGATGGAACTAACACAGGTCCAAACACATAACTATGCACAAGCTCTAATATCTTGTTCGCCATATTAGCACCAGAAGGAAAACTCACCCGATTTTGCTTCCCATATGCACAATGTTCATAGAATTTGAAATCCAGAGAGAAATTATACATACCTTCTACCATACAATTTCCATGCACTATCTAAAGGTCCTTCTCTCCAATATTTCCAAGCCTTTGATGCCATAGCATGGTATTTTCTCTAGAGACCGCTAGGCTTTCAGGTCCACTTTCAACAACCACATAACTATTGCACCCATCAATAATAGTGTTGCCCTGAAGCTTGTACAGAGTTCCAATCCGAACTCCCCGCATTAATACCAGTGCTCCTTAAACCATCTTATAGGTATCTTTCTCGAACACTATTTTTACACCTGCATCATCCATCTTGCTTACAGAAATAATATTTCTACCTAATGCAGGAATGTGTAGAACATTGTTTTGTGTTCTAATCCTTCCACCTTACAGCTTCAGCTTGACTCTTCCATGTCCGGCGATTTTGGCCTTCCTATCATCCCCTAGGAAGCCATCACTGCCATCATATTTCTCATACTTTCAAAACCACTCCCTATGGGGAGTGAAGTGAAAGGATGCATCTTAGTCAATCAACCATGAATCATGATCTACATCTGTATTTGAAGAAGAAGCCAAATACACATCCCAACTTTCATTCGAAGTGGCTTTTGCCTCTGCAGAAGGAGCATCATCAGATCCCTTTCCTTTCTCACGAACTTTAGATCTGCAGTAATTTTTGTAGTGTCCTTCCTTTCTGCATTTGCAACAAACCTTTACAAACTTTCCAGGAGATTTAGATGTTCCTCTAGATTTAGATCTCCCACTCAAAACCTTATTCTTGTTTCTATTTTGGGACCTTCCTCATACAAATAAGGCATCTCCATTCTGACCCTCCATATTTCTTCGTCCCATTTCCTCCGACAGCAAGGCTGAGACACTGTCATCAAAATTCAAGGTAGTTTTATTTTTAGCTATTGCGATAACCAGAATGTCCCACGAATCTGGAAGAGAAAAAAACAAAATTATGCACTTATCTTCATCTGAGATTTAAACATCAACACACGATAGCTAGCTTACCACAGTATTGAAGGCGTTAAGATGCTCTGTCACCGAGTCTCCATCCTTCATCCTCAGGTTATACATCTTTTTCCACAGGGACAATTTATTAATTAGAGACTTAGATTGGTACAAAGTCCCTAGCTTTTCCCACAAGGTATTCACCATAGCTTCCCCAGATACATTCAACAATAATGAATCTGAGACACACAACTGTATTGTGCTATTTTCCTTCTGATCTAGCTTCTTATAGTCTTCATATGAAATTGTTGTTGGTTTAGTACTTGGATCTACCACGATCCAGTGATCTTTATCCACCAGCAGATCCTCCATCTTGAGCTTCCATAACTCAAAACTCTGACTATTAAATTTCTCGATCTCTATCTTCCCGCCTCTCGCCATCTTCTTTGACTGCAAGAATTGAACCCGCAGATCTCCCACTAAACAGGGTCTACCTCAGGCCCGAGCAAAAAACCCCTCAACAGCAAAGGTGTCCCCTTGAAGCCGAAACAACTCTGATACCAAATGTAAGTTTTAACCCTATATAGAAATTATCTGCAAACGAATCTTAAAAACAGAAAATAAACAATAGCAAGAGCATAAAACATAAGATAGATATACACAGATATTTTCCCCTGGATCCCAAATCAGTACGACCAGCTTGATTTTTCATTATATTCCTTTTAGTGTTACAACACATATATATACATGTCGAAGCATACATAAACCCCAATCCATTAACCCTGGATTAGAACATAACCATAGTTCCCTTGATCGGATCTATAAAATACCAAGGGCTGAAAACCATCATGCCCGAAAACCATGTTCAAACCCATGCACAAAACCATGGGCATGTCCACCCACCAAAAAACAGGGTCTAATTTTTTTTCCTGGGGTTGTCGCCCCTCCTGTGACCCCCCTACTACACCTGACGCAACGTACAAGGGGTGCTATCGCCCCCGCCCCCCCCCCCCACATGCGCATGACTAGCTGTGGAAATAATATAACACATACGCAACATGAACCTTGTCTACTTTTCAAAGTGGTCTTGTAGGTATCTTGTTCTTTGACTCAAACCTGGTGATACCCTGATTTTAATTCTAGATTGCTTAAGTATTTATCTTGCTGCATAATAGATCATATATCCTAGGTAAGGGGTACCCATTATTCAACGTAATTTTTTTTAAAACTATGAAACCTATTAGTGTCAATATGTCAGTTATCAAACATCTTTCAGTTAAGTTTCTAGTAGTCATAGGTCAAAATTTTTGGTCTTTTCAAACAATTTTTCAAAATAAATTTTGGTCACTTAAGGATTCTAGGTTAGAAATGTTTCTCCCTTCATCTCATCCATGGGCATCATCACTTTAAAGGTCATCCCATTCATTTTCGTTTAGAAATATTAGGTCCTTCACTCCATCTCATCTAGGTCTGTTGTCTAGGTGTCATTGTTTTTCCTTTGAAAAGTCCAATTTTTCATCAAACAATGCAAATAATCCTTCATTTTCACCATATAAGTCTACAGTCATCATAATTAGCTGAATAAAGTAAGGAAAGTTGTCTTATTTTAAAATTTGTTTCAAATTCAAAAGATTTCAAAAGGAAAAATTGTCTTATTGTTTTCACTACAGGACAAAAAAGTAATTTCAAAGCCTATAAAGGAAAAAAGAGGCTCATCCAAACTCATTATTCTATTTTAATGTGTGGTAGAGCTCCTCTCTTATCTCCATTGGACTCCATAGTGGTCAATGGTTTGAAACAAAGGCAAGAAACTAGTCCATATCACAGTTTCTACACTTTAGTTGACCTTTGATATGCTTATGGAGTAGGTTGTTATGTTTCTGCAGCAATTTTTATGCTTATGGACCATGTTGTTACTTTTCTGGAACAGTTGTTATGCTTTTGGAGAATTTTGTTATGCTTCTGTAGCATGTTGTTATGCTTCTGGAACATGTTGTTACCATTTTGATGGGGGTCTATTATGCATCCAGAAAGTGTTGAATTACGGTATTTTGGCTCCCAAACTACTCAAACAAGTTCAAGGCTCATTGGCATCATTTTTTTAAGCTATTACAATAGTAAGTAAGTTTCTCATACCCTCCTGTGGTCAATTTATCAAGCTTACTATTGATTTTCATGCTCATGTCATTCTCCATTATAATTTCACTTCTTTACATCATTGAAATATTTTAGTGAACCAAACCATAACCCTCTTATCTAACACTATTGTAAATATCCCACATACATCATACTACCATCGCCCACCTTACATATCCTTCCTAAAATCCATTTTCACCAAACCCTAATTTCTAGCTAGTCTTCAAGAGTTAAACTGGAAAATTCTCGTGTTTTCCTCATTTGACCACCTTCCTCACATTAATTCCACTTGATTTCACTCATATCATGGAGCCAAAATGCAAGCTTATCTGCTCTAATATCAACATGGGAAAGTTCATTATTGCAGGTGTGGTGTTTAATCTATCAGCAAATGTGATTTCTTCAACAACATGTATTCCTAGTCACACATAAAAGTGGTTCAAGGGCATGGACTTAGACCTTAAAAATTACAAACTATTTCTCAAACCTCATGCTAGAGAGAAACCGGAGTACATCTTCTCGTTTAGACACCTCCTTAACAAATATTCTCCTTTGATTATGTTAATAATGAAGTATTTCACATGTGAAGGGAGATTTTCCAGGTTGTATAGGCACCAGTCTAGGTTGTTGATGCATTCCACTTCTACCAAACCACTTGATTTGCCACATTATTTATACAAAAGTTTGATTAAAATGATTGAGAAGGTTCAAAGCAGAAAAAAAGATCATTACCCAAGTATTTTCACCATGGTCTAGTCAAAATCATTGTGTTGCATCACCTTTCATCTATCAACATGGCTTGGGAAAACTTCATGGAAAGAGTAGCAAAAATGCCTACCACTAGCCCTCATGTCATGCATATCACCCCATCACCATCACTGTCAGCACAACTAATGGAGGTTGGATCTTCCAGCATACAAACTCAAATTTCAAAGCCTCCTAGGGTTTTTGAGTTCAATCATACCTATGAGAAGGGAAAGAGACAAGTATTTGCACCCAAATATATCAAAATTGTACTTACATTTGACATTATAGTTGAACAAAGTGAAATAGAGGAGAAACCTCTCATGCATCAAGATGAAACACCTTTCACCAACATAGTGAACCAATGTCATTGGAGGTGTTATTACTATGTCAGTACAGATGGGTTGCTCCACCAGATAACATAGGGTAACTCTTTCAAACCAACTTATGACTGGTAATTAGCGTTTTTAGCATGAGAGGTCTCTCTCAAAGGTAACTATGATTTGTTCAAATATAATTCAATTAGATGACTAACTCTGTAATAGTGTCTTGAATGTGTTTATATGAAGGTGAAAAATGTATAGGGTTTACTACCATTGGGCTTATGGAGTCAATGCTAGGAAACTCAGTGTCATGGTTCTCCTTGTGGAAGCTGAGGCATGTGGTCATTTTAGTGATACGAAAACACACAAAGATATGCAATAGCTTAATGCTTAAAGGAAGTCAAAGCATGGTTTACATGAATTCTGAGTAATTAAACATTAAGATATTAAAAGAAAAATAGCAAGATACATAGGAAAAAGCTCATAAAAACATCAGATGAATCTCAAGTGAGGAAGAAAGCAAAAAACCACTGTATATTATAGATCAGAAAATTTTACAATATTAGTAGTGTAAAATAACATCTTCCAACCCCGAATTCTTTGAAATTCTACGTATAAATAGGATTTAGTCACCTTACATTGGATCTGCCTACATGGCTAGATCATTGAACTAATTTTGCTAACACCTATCTTAACAAGAATCAAAATACATGGGAATGAAAATGTCACCTATTTACTTTATGAATTAGAGACCTACTAGGATTCTTCCACTTATTTATTACATTCAATAACTGAAAATACCGCATAATTACATAAAAATAGTCAAGTGATCGAGTGGAACTAACCATCATCAAGACATAAACACCCCCACTAAATTAAGAAACTAATCATCCTATTTTTAAGGAAACCATGTCATGATATTTACTGACTATCTTCATTCTGATATGGTGAACTAGACAGCCTTGTGAAAGAATAAAACTCCACTATAATATTCCACTGATGCTCTTTAAACTCTCCACATGGCTAGCTGACCTCCAATGAACCCTCAAAACATAAAATTGCTACGAAATGTTGCTCGCTGCAGAAACAGGGAAATAAGGCAATTTCATAGCAAATTTTAGTAGAAAAATGACTTCACTCATCTATGTCACTTTTTAGCCCTCTTGGATGATTTGGAGATGATTGTTGAATGAAATGAGCTAAGCACAAATTCTTTCCCATCTTGATTTTGACCATAGGCATAGTTGTGATTTTAAGAAAACACACACCTACAACAATTTCGTAGTGAAATTTGGGTTTCAAGCCTGGGATTCACTATGAAATTGCCTAATTGGCAGAAAACTCAAAAATTGTGTTTATTTCTTCAAAAAATTTCCTATGGCTCTGAAAGATGATATGATGAAGCATGATAAGGAAAACTTGGCTCAGAATACCTCCCACCCTCATCAAGAAGCAAAATTTTCACCTTCAACAATTTCATCTATTAATAAAATAGAGTTGTTTTCTCTGAAAATTAAGGCTAAGAAATGAGCTCCTATATCCAAATCCTTGATAGTTTTTAAAAAATGAGAGGAGGTTTTTGTAAATCACCTCGTTCTAAAGAAAAAAATATCTTTTTTTTTTAAAAGCATATCCAGGTTTCTGGAATCTGCATTCGAAAAACATGTCTAAAACAGGAAAAAATGCATTCTAAAAATTAAGCCCAAAGACATCTTCAAATCTCCCAATTTGTAGCACCTGTGAGAAAATTTAAATACTTAATTTTGAATGAAAATTTAACTATTTCTTGTTTTTTAAAGTGATGTGATTTGTGGAATTAACCTACAATTTGAGAAAGTATGACTGAATTAGGTGTTCCCTTCCCTTGTTTCAGGGGTATGCTAGTATCACAATGTTATGAGAGACCAAAATGATTTAATGTGTAGTATAATTGATAGACCAAAATTATTTTCACATTGTTTTTTATTAATTTTAACTAAAATTTCAAAAATGTCTTTAAAAAGTTATAGTTTAAGTTGTTTAATACATCAAAATCTAGTGTCCCACGGTTTGAATCTATATATACATTCAAAAATATATTTTAAACAAAAAAAAATAGTGATCTTGTTAGAAACTGAATCCCCAAATTCTTATGAAAATTCCATTTCATTTATAAGTTAAACTCTACCCTAATTTTATATTATTTGCAACTCAAGGTAAAGATAAAGCCAAAATTAATTTATCAGTTTACAGAAATATACTCCTTTTAAATCTTATATTCCAAATTTATATATTTATAAAGATTTTTTTCTATATAGTTTAGTTTTAGTGGTTTTAAAGAAGTTTCTACTTTTTTCTTCTAATTTTAGATATATTTTGTCCATGTTTATTTGTTTTTTTGATACAATATCTAATGACTAACATTTTACCAAAAAAATGGTCCTAGAGGTTGAGAAAATTCATAGTTAAAAGAATGTATTCCTTAGAAGAAACCAATTCCCAATATAGCATCTTTGTATTTTACAAACAACTACAATTTTTTTCTAGTGAATTATTCAATTTTGAATATCATTCCTACAGATCATGTCCTTACATACAAATGCATGCTACACATTTCCATTACCATTTAGGGCCTAACTTCTCTCCTTTATGACCTCACTCTACATTTTATTCCTCCCTCAGAGGAAATTACTTAAAACTATTATTTTCAACAACGCTAATCTATATGGAATCTCCTCAATACTTTCAATGTAATTGACAACCCCAACTTATTTCATTTTTAGTAGGGTATCCCCTTATAATTTTTGACATAGCATATATAACTCATTTCTTTTTTAATTAACCACATTTGATATAATGCAATAGGAAACAATGCAATTTAAGTGGTTTAAGGTAACATACTTTCCATATATGACTACATAATTTCCATATGTGACCATAGCCATTTGTAGACATGATTTAAACAATAAGAAAAAATTCTCAATTCTATTTTTTGCATCCCTAGTTACAAAATATATAGAAATATCTTAGATTGCATTGCTAGGCACTAGACACTAAATATAAAAGCACAAAAATTAATAAGAAGAGTTTAGTTTATGATAAAATACACTTCTACATGATTCCTTCTTAATTTTTAGCCCAAGAATAATGTTATTGTATCTTAAAAACATTTTTAGTTGTTTTTTCATTTCATGATCACAATCACTTGCAACATAATAAGAATAAGAAGACAAAATGTGGAAATCCCAAATTTTGGGATTTCATAATAATACTTACTAACTATTCATTCTTCATCATTGTGTTACATATTTTCTTTTTGGATTTCATAAGAATACTTAACAACTATTCATTCTTTATCATTATGTTAGATATTCGCTATTATTTCTAGCTCTTCTATTTGGGTTCAGGTGTCATGTGCATTAAGGAAAGATTGACTCTGAATCACCTAGTTGTTGCTTATGGTGATAAAATTGAGTTTTCATGTATTTAATTAAGGACTCTAAATCATCTAGTCATTGCTTATGATGATAAAATCACTTAATATATTTTTGAGGATATTATCATGGAACTTCCACCACTTGTGATTCACATTCAAAATTCAAATTTCAATGCTTGTTTTTAGGGAGGACATAATGTAGTGGCAACATTGTTTTCATACCTACTTGGGTTCTAGTGATTTGTTAATGGGGTTGATATACATATTAGCATATCTCTATTTTATTACAATATTTTTTAATTATTGAGAGGGATTAAAATAAAATAAAATAATAATTGATCAGTGCATAAAATATTTAGGTCAAAATAGATCTATATTGATTTATTCTTTTATTAGAGATTTCTAGTATCAGTATCTCCAGTTATTATTTTAATTTTATTTTACATTTGTATGATTTCTTTATTGTTTCCATTTAATTAATTAGCATCAATACTACTCCAATAACATGCCCACATGCATATGTCTCCACTTTGAAGGGATACTATAAGTTTAGTTATGATAGAACCAATTCTTGATTGATCTTCTTCTTTAACACTACAAAGGATCTTCGTTGACCCTTTCCCCACTCGAAAATATTGCCACTTAAATTTGTGGTGTGGAGTGGTGTTGCTCCTATTGAAAGAAAAAATTATATTAATTTCTTAAAGTACTATGTCGCCGCAAAAAAACTCCTAACCTCAAAAATATTTAGTAAGCCTTACTGACCAATTCTTGATGACCTCCATCCTGGAAGGACATATCTTCAACTCTCCTCCACCTATCACATATCCCAAATAAACCAAAGGATATTGTGAAAAATCACACTTCTTGAGGTGTGCCAACAATTAGTGATTCTTTAAAGACTCTAGCACCTACATCAAATGTGATATGTGCTCCGATTAAGTAGCAATGTATACTAGTAAATCCTCTGAACAAAGAATAAAAAATGAACTTATAAAATTGCACAATATATCATTCATCAAATTCATGAATGTAGTTGCTTCATCACATAGGAAAAATATTAGAACTAACCACTCATACGAACCTTGTCTAGTTTTGAAGGTGGTCTCGTAGGTATCCTCTTCTTTGACTCAAACCTGGTGATACCCTGATTTTAATTCTATCCTGCTTAAGTATTTATCTTCCTGCACAATACATCATCTATCATGGGTAAGGGGTACCCATTCTTCAACATAATTGTTTTTAAAACCCTATAACCTATTATTGTCAATGTGGCAGTGATCAAACATACTCTTTCAATTAATTTGCTAGTGGTCATAGGTCAAAAATTTCGGTCTTTTCAAAAAAGTATTTAAAAAAAATTTTGGTCACTGAAGGAGTCTAGGTCAGAAATGCTGTTCCCTTCATCTCATCCATGGCCATCATCACTTTAAAGGTAATCCCATTCATTTTGATTTAGAAGTATTAGGCCATTCACTCAATCTCATCTAGGTCTTTTGTCTGTGTGTCATTGTTTTTCCTTTGAAAATTCCAATTTGTCATCAAACAAGGAAAATAATCCTTAATTTTCACCACATAAGTCTTCTAAAGGGAGTCAAAATACTTATTTGAATAAGGTAAGGCAAGTTGTCTTATTTCAAAATTTGTTTCAAAGTCAAAAGATTTCAAAAGGAAAAATTTTCTTATTGTTTTCACTATAGGACAAAAAAGTCATTTCAAAGCTTACAAAGGACAAAAGAGGCTCATCCAAACTCATTATTATATTTTCATGTGTGGTAGAGCTCCTCACTTATCTCCATTGGACTCCATAGTGGTTGATGAGCTCCATCATTAGAAATATCTGCAGGGGTTAATAGTCACCTTTTTTCCTGCTTTGATCTATTTTTCTTGCATTTTTATTATTATTTGGGTTTATGATGCTAGTATAGGTGGTGATTAAGGCTAACATACTGTGAGTGCCTAATATAAGGTTCAGTGTAGAAAATCATGATTTATTAAGAATTTTTATAATGATTTTATCACAAATACTCGGAGGAGACAACAAGGAGAAATTATAGAAGGATTGTCCACCCTCAAAGGCAGCTAAAGGATCCCAAATATTTTCTCCAGTAATTCAAATTCCACAAGTAGCCAAAGGATCCCCAAGGCTTCTCTCCCGAAATTCGAATTCCAAAGGCAGCCGAGCATCTCAAAGTGGAGAGCACTCAATCTTGGTTTACTTGGAGTCCAGTGGACTGAATAACCATTTTATAGGGAGTTGTTGGTAGCTTCCTGGTAGAATAAATAGAGCAGATCTAGAGCTAGAAAGATTTAGTCTATCCTAGTCTCGCTTCCATTCAGAATTATTGTTGTGGACTATTCAAGATTTATGTTTTATTCAGGGATCGAAACTTTCAGAGATGTATGCAGTTATTCTTTTATGAAATGAGCAGACTGATTTAATTTGATTGATTTAAGTTTAGAGGGCTAGGCTCGTGGGTTAGGGCCCAATCCATGTGGCTGAGATTCTCTTCTGTTATTATCTTTTCCTTTCTGTCATTTATCTATTTTTTCCTTTGTCATTTAAGTTTGATATTCTTCTGATAAGTTTCATTTCTATTTATTTTTTGTGTTGCTATAGTTTTAATTTCTTATGCCTAGTGAAATAGAGGGAAAACTCCAAAACTATGCTCAAGTCTCCCCCCTCTCATCTCTCTCATTATAGTTTGAGTAGGGGAAGTCCTTCTCACATGCCAAAATTGCTTTATGTTCAAGTTCGGGGAAGAATTTGTATTAGCATGTCCAAGACTTTCCCTCACTATTTCATCCTGCATTTCTGTCTATTTCTCGTACATGAATCCGTAGGTGTGCTTCACTTCTGAGCACTGCTCTTATTCTTCCATTTCCCTTCTTTACTTCTCACCTTAGCACTACACTTACCTTCAAAGCCATTTCTCATGGTATCATAAATTTTGTAATGGTTTAACCCCCTATTTCCACTTCCAAACCTCATTTCATGTGTTAAACCGCCCCTTAGCCCTCGTAGCCATTTTTCTTCCCTCCAAGATGAAAATTAATTATTTTTAATTAAAATTAAGGAATGGATAGTTTAGTTTCATGGATAGGAGTATGGTAGATAGATCATAGGAGAGGTAGATTGAATTTATTCGTTTGGCCAAGTTAAGTATGATTTAGAATTAATTTTCTTTCTTCTATCTATTTTCTGTGAATTAAATTAGTTTCATCCTTTGCGTTCCTTCCCAGAAATTTACTTTAGTTTCCTTCCTGGCATTTCCTTCCAGCAATTTAATTTCCATTTGTTCTCCTAATTTAAGAAATAACACCCTTTCGTGAAGCAGAAGAGGATGACATGAACATAACGCATCTACTATGTATATAGAACTTCCACCTCAAAGTTTATACGAACCCCGTGTTGATAAAGTAAAGTAGGGAAACCCTTGGGAGTTGCATCATTATTGGTGCAATACTAGGGCTCACCACTTTTTGGCATCGTTGCCAGGGAGGTTTCTAGTAGATATTTTTATTTTGTTTTAGCATTCTTTTCTGCTTTCCTTTCTTTTCATGTCACTTCAGAAATATTGAAAGTAAAAAAAAGATCTGATTTTCATGCCTCACAGGACAAGGAATACTTAAAAACAAACCTTACCTAAAACCCCCACATAACCTCCTATTCACCCTTCACTCTTCTTCAGTGGCAGTGAGATTGAACCCCCTATAAGAAAGCCCTCTAAAAATGTTGAGGATCCTATTGGGGAAGAATAAGAGTACACAATTTCAATTGAGGGACCTGGTCCACTTATCTTAACCATGGCTAGGACCTAGAGATCCCTTCCCATAAGAGAGGAAGATGAGGACACTAAGATGAAAAACATTCGCCCCTTAGATCTTCCACACTTCATTGGAATTACCTCTAAATACCCTGACACGCTCATTTTTTAATACACTATTGTCTGTAGGATTTCTGACTACACCTTTGATGATCAAAAGTTGAAGCTATTCCCATCCACCCTTAAGGATGTAGCCTTGCGCTGGTTCATGGGTCTTCCTGGGGATAGTAGCACTACCTGGGCACAGATGGAAGAGACCTTCAGCAGCAAGTAAAAATACTACTGTAGGTCTAAGGAAACTAAGGATGAGATATTTGGGATGATTCTAGGGCCTGATGAATCTCTAGAGGATTATGAAGAGAGGTTTCAATTGAGCTATAAGAGAGCCAACTCTACTCTTGATCTTGACTCACTCAAACTTGTACTTCTTTGAGGGATCAGTGAAGAGATAATAGAAACCTTTAATATGTTATCATGGGGATATATCTACCAAAAACCCTATGAAGCAATCAAAACTGTCTTTCGGAACCATTCTAGGGCATTTAGGAAGAAGGGTAGAGCTAGCCAAAGTACATCCAATACCCCTTCCTCTTCCACCTTCATAAAACATGAGATTGGAAACATGCTAGAGGACTTCAATAGTGACATGTTTCACACCTTTGCTTTGAAAATGGACACAATGCAGGTAAAAAGGATGCATGAGGAATTACAGAGAGCCCTGGCCATATTTTTTCCTAGATGTACTAGGAAACACCCAAGGAATGAATGTCCACTGAATTTCATAGAGGTTTGATTAGTATGTGAAGAGAATCATGCCACAGACAAGTTTCCCTCCTTACCTGGACTTAAATTTTTATATCAAGGTGGGGAAACAATGTCAGAGCAACTACGTTTCATCAACCAAAGAAGGCCTCAGGGCCCTCGGCCATATCAACAAGGTATGCAAGGTGCACCTCAGTCTTACTATTTCAACAATAATAGTGCACCCATGCAACCTTGGTACACCCCCACTCCTCCATCCTGGTCTACACCTCCTACTTGGCCTTCTAACCCTGCATATCATCCTCAGCTAGTAGAACAACCATTTCAGCAGTATGTTCCACAACAACCTTAGTGGAACAATCCATCCCAATGGTGGAGGCCTCAAAAAAATCAACTACCTACTCTAATGTCTCCACCCCAACCTCAACCTCATGTTACTCATGCTGCTCCACCTAGGCTACCTAACCCTGCACAACCCAATCCAAACCCAAACAACAAACAGATATAATAGGCTCCCAGTGGAGAAACATCTCATCCAGCTTATGCTATGGAGATACAAGAGGTTAATCTCAAGTCGAGACGAGTAGTCTCAGATAACCATCCCCCATCTGCAACTGTAGAGGCCGAGGAGGAAAAGGAAGAAGAGAAAACTCAGATCCAACAACTTCCTTTTCCTGAGCACTTGATCCACCCTAGTCAACACACCCCTAAGGAGTGTGAACTCCTGGGAGAATTGGAAAATTTGTGTGTAAAGATACCACTTCTCCAGGCCATTAAGGATTTCCCTATTTACAATAGGCTCATTAAAGAAAAGTGCTTCAAGAAACCTGGAAGGAGGAAGAGAGATACCCCCACCATCAATGTTGTAGGACAACTATCTGACCTGATGCTGGGGAAGGTGATATTTCCAAAATTCCTGGACCTTGGTAGTCTAGTTATTGATGTAAATATAGATGGTTTCATAGTCCCCAATACTCTATTTGATTTAGGGGTTGCCATCAATATCATGACCAAGGAAACTTTGAAACTTAATCTCTAAGGGACTTTGAGGAAAAGCACAATAGTTCTGCAACTTGCAGATCAGTCCACAGTAACTCTGGAAGGAATTGTTGAGTTTTTTATGGTTCCCATTGAATTTTGGGAGTATCCTATAGATTTCTTGGTCCCGCAGCCAAAAACCAAGTTTAATGGTTATCCTCTCTTATTAGGGAGACCTTGGATAGCCATTGAAGATGCTTATATTAGTTGTTAGGTTGGAAACATGACTATCAAAAATTGGCTTTTGTCTAAACAGATAGTGTTATACACTCCAGCCCAGCCTTCCATTGATCATGATCTCCCTATATGGTTGGAGGATGAAGAAGATGAGTTATATAACACTGCCCCTATGTGTACCATAGATGATATCCTTAGATGGGGGAAGCTTGATGAAGACGAACTCATCGTCCATTCCACTCAAAACCAATCCTGCATTAACGCTTCTCTCAAGACCCTAGCCAAAGAGTCTAAAAGCCAATCTTGGATGGAAGTGAAATCAGTTAAGACAACCTCTGAAAGAACCAAGGCTGTCGATTTTTTCCCATATAGATGTCTAAAAATCAACCCAAACCTCTCAAATGACGAAGAGAAGCAGCTATGCCAGCTTTTGAAAGAAAATCTTGAAGAATTTGATTGGGATTAAAAGGACATGAAAGGGGTGCATCCTTTAGTATGCAGACATCACATTTACATCAAAGAAGGATGCAACCCTGTGAGAAAAACCCAAAGAAGGACGAACCCAATTCTAAAGGACATTGTCAAAGAAGAGTTGTAGAAACTATTGGATGTGGGGTTCATATATCCAATATTCGACAATGAGTGGGTATCTCCTCTTGTCCTAGTCCCAAATAAGAATCAAAAGTGGCAAATTTGTGTTGATTATCAAGAATTTAACAAAGCCACCAAGAAAGACCATTTTCATTTTCCCTTTATAGACAAAGTCCTGGATGGCCTTGCAGGGAAGAAGTTCTTTTCCGTCCTAGATGGCTTCATTGGGTAAAATCAGATTCAAATCATCCCTGAAGACCAGGATAAGACTAATTTCACCTGCCCTTAGGGTACCTTTGCTTATAGAGTCCTACCCTTTGGGTTATGCAATGCCCCAGCCACCTTCTAGAGAGTTGTCCTAAGCATCCTTTCTGAGTTAGTCCATGACTCTGTCAAATTTATATGGATGATTTCAAACCATATGGGGATGACTTCCAAGAATATCTCTCCAATTTGGGCAAAGTATTAAGAAGGTGCATTGAGATGCATCTCTCCTTGAGCCCAAAAAAATGTGAATTACTGAAGAAAGAAGGGGTTGTATTAGGAGACTCCCTATCCCAAGAAGGAATAAAGGTAGACCAGAACAAAATCACTATCATCAAAAGGGTACCTGCTCCTCAAAAGTAGAAATATGTTAGGAGTTTCATAGGCTTAGCTGGTTACTATAGAAGGTTCATCAAAGATTTCAGCAAGATGGCTTCGCCATTATTTGGGTTATTGGCCAAGGATTCTGAGTTTATTTGGTCCGGTCCTTGTCAAGAGGCTTTTGATCTCATTAAGAAGTAGTTGACTATTGCCCCCATCCTCTGAGGTCCAAATTGGACTCTTCCTTTCCACATCCACACTGATACATCCGAAAAAGATGTAGGGGCAACATTAGGACAATTAGAGGACAAAATCCCTTATTTTGTTTATTTCATCAGCAAGAATTTGTCCAAAACCAAGCTTAATTATACTCTTACTGAGAAGGAGATCTTGGCCATCGTCCATGCATTGAAAAAATTCAGGCATTATGTCACTTGATATCAAACCTTTGTTTACACTGACCATGAAGCCATCAAGTATTTAATGATCAATTAAATACTAGAATAATTAAGTATTTAAGGATGTTAACGCTAGAATAACTAGATGGTTTTTACTTATGAAACAATTTGATTTGACTATTGTTGATAATCCTGGGAAGGTAAATGTTGTTGCAGATTTTTGTCCAAGTTAGTTCTCCCTGCAGGTGAGGAAGGAATGGTGGATGACTAGGTACCAGATGAACACCTCTTTTCCATATCATTACTCTCACCATGGTTTGATTATATAGACAACTACTTGGTTGTTGGAAGACTCCCTCCTAATCTTTCATTCAGGGAGAGGAGTAGAATCATCAGAAAAAGCACCCCTTTCACATGGACTTGCGGGAATCTCTTTAAGCTAGTCCCTGATCAAATCCTAAGAAGATGTGTGAGGGAGGAATAATTTTTGATATCCTCTCTGAATGTCCTGACAACCCATGTGGAGACCAGTTTGCTGAAAAGAGAACTGCTTACAAAGTTTTGTAGGTGAGTTACTATTGGCCTACCTTTCACCAAGATTCCAGAAGATATACTAGCAGGTGTGACCAGTGCCAAAGGATGGGGAACCCACACAAACGGATGAAATTCCTTTACATCCTCAGGTGTCTCTTAAGCCATTTGAAAAGTGGGGCATGGACTTTTTTGGACCCGTTGATCCACCATCCAGACAAAAGAAGTATATCATAGTATGCATTGATTACCTAACAAGGTGGGATAAAGCAAAAGCAACGAAGGTAGCAACCGAAGAAAAAGTAGCATAATTTATGAGGGAGAATGTGCTTTACAAATTTGGATATCCCAGAGAAATAAACAATGTTACCGATGAGATGGGAACTATTACCTCAAAATGGGAAATCTAGCCCAAAAAGACTCAAGAAAACATGAAAAAACACCCCAAAAACAAAAAGTGTGTATTCCAGAAAGCATTTGTTTTTTTCTCAAGGTCAAATTTCACCTTTTTATAAAATTATGCTAAAAACAAAATTGTTTCTTGAAAAAATGGTTGAAAAAGCACCCTCAAAACAAAACGAGTTGATGTTGGAATAACAAAAAAAACATTGTGTCACACTTTTGACACATTGTAACAATGGAATTAAAGACAACATATTAGGCCATTGAAAAATCGTAAAATTCTAAATTTTTTAATAGATTATGTTAAATATAAACAAAATCATGTCTGAAGGGCTTATCATTTCGAACAATTTTTATCCATGTTGTTAAACATAAAAAATATTGACTCTAAACAACCCTAAAATTGTATTTATTTTCAACCATAACATTAAAGATAAAATTTCGTGGCACATAAAAACCTTAATGACAGGTTGTAAATCTCATGTTTTTAAATCTTAAGTTTTCAAGATACTTGAACCATGAAATTATGGAGAAATTATATGACTTAAACAGATTTAAAAAATGAACAAGTAAATGAAATATTTATTATTCATATATTTTTTTGTTTATATATAAAAACATATTTTTATTTTTATTTTTATTATTTTTCTAGATTTTAAATTATAATTGTTTTAGTTTTAAGAAAATAAAAATAAAAAATAAAAATCTTCTTATATATGTTTGCTTATATTTTAAAACATAATTAATTTTTTTTTATTGTTTTTTTATATTTTAAATAATAATTGTTTTAATTAAAAAAAAAAATTATATATATATATATATATATATATATATATATATATATATATATATATAGATTTGTTTTTTTATGTTTTAAAACATATTTTTTAATTTGTTTTTATTGTTTTTTTATATTTTAAAATTTTAATAGAATAGCTTTTTTTTTTTTTTTAAACAATACATTTTTTTTTTATAATAGTTTTTGTTTAAAAAAAATTTAATTTTTTTAAATAGTTTGTGTTTGAAAAAAATAAAATAAAATAAAAATTAATTTGCTACCCGCCAGGGGCCGGAGGCAGGCTGGGCAACCCTCGACGGCGCAGCCCGGCCGGCCTCTGGCCCCTAGCTGGGCGGAGTGCAATTCCGAGAATCACCCTCGGCTGGGCAGAAGGTGATTCTCGAAATCGCCCTCTGCCCAGCAGGGGTAATTCTCGGAATCGCCCTCCGCCCAGCCGGTGGTGACTCTCAGAATCAGCCTCTACCCAACCGGGGGTGATTCTCAGAATCGCCCTTCGCTCTACTGGGTGTGATTCTTGGAATCGCCCTCCACCCAGTCGGGGGTGATTCTCGGAATTGCCCTCCGCTCAACTAGGGGTGATTCTCAGAATTGCCTTCCGCCCAGCCAGGTGCCGGAGGCAAGCCAGGCGGCGCCGTCGAGGGCTGTCCCGCCTACATTCGGCCCCTAGCTGGGCGGAGGGAGATTATCAGAATCACCCTCTTCCTGTCCGGGGGTAGGAGGCCCTTTGGGCAACATCATCGAGGGCTGCCCAGCCTACCTCCAGGCCTCAGCTGGGTAGAGGATGATTCTGAGAATCACCCTGCACCCAGCCACAGGTCAGAGGCAGGCTGGGCAGCCCTTGACGGTGTTTCTTGGCCTACCTCTGGCCCTCGGTTGGGTGGAGAGTGATTTCGAGAATCACCGCTGGCCGGGGAGAGGGTGATTTCGAGAATCACACCATAGGTGGGCGATCGGTGATTCTTAGAATCACCCTCTACACAATCAGGGGTGATTCTTGGAATTTCTCTCCACCCAGCCGGGGGTGATTCCTGGAATCACCCTCCGCCTAGCCGGGGGTGATTCTCAGAATCACCCGCCACCCAATCGGGGGCCAAATGTAGGCCAAGCGACACCGTCAAGGGCTGCCCAGCCGAAATCGCCCTCCGCCCATCTGGGGCTGATTCTCAGAATCGACCACCGCCCAGCCAAGGGTGATTCTCGGAATCACCGTCTGCCCAGCTGGAGGTGATTCTCAGAATCGCCCTCTGCCCAGCCGAGGGTGATTCTCAAAATCACCCTTCGCCTAGCCGGGGGTGATTCTTGGAATCTCCCTCCGCCCAGCCAGGGGTGATTCTCAGAATCCCTCCGCCCAGCTGGGGGTGATTTCAAGAATCAACCTTCACCCAGTCAGGGGTGATTCACGAAATCGCCCTCCGTCGAGCCAGGAGTAATTCTCGGAATTTCCATCCGCCCACCCAGGGACGATTCTCGAAATCGCTCTCCGCCCAGCCGGGGGTCATTCTTGGTGATTCTCGAAATTTTCCTCCCCCTTGCCGGGGGTGATTCTCGGAATCGCCCTCTACCCAGCTGAGGGTGATTCTTGGAATCACCCTTTGCCCAGCCAGGGGTGATTCTGAGAATTGACCTCTACCCAACCAAGGGTGATTCTCAGAATCGTCCTCTGCCCAACTGGAGGTGATTCTGGGAATCACCCTGAACTGCCCGGCCTACCTCCGGCCCTCGGTTAGGCGGATGGCGATTATGAGAATCACCCCCGGCTGGGCAAAGGGCGATTCTCGGAATTGCCCTCCGTCCAATCGGGGTTGATTCTCAGAATCACCCTCCACCCAACCGAGGGTGATTTTTAGAATGACCTCTGCCCAGCCACTGGTGATTCTCAGAATCTCCCTTCGCCCAGCCAGGGGTGATTCTCAGAATCACTCTCCTCCCAATCTTCTCGGAATCGCCCTCCACCCAGCCAGGGGTGATTCTTGGAATCACCCCCTGCCCAGCCGGGGGCTAGAGGCAAGCCGGACGGTGCCATCAAGGGCTGCCCAACCTACCTCCGACCCACGGCTGGGTGGAGGGTGATTCCCGGAATCACCCTCCGCCCAGCCAGGGGCTGAAGGCAGGCTGGGAAGCCCTCGACGGTGTCGCTCGGCCAGCCTCCGACTCCTGACTGGGCAGAGGGTGATTCCTTGAATCTCCCTCCGCCTAGCCGGGGGCTAGAGGCTAGCTGGGTGGCACCATCAAGGGCTGCCCAGCCTGCCTCTGCCAAGCCGGGGGCCGAAGCAAGCTGGACAGCCCTCGACGGTGCTGCCCGACCTACCTCCGGCCCCCGGCTGGGTGGAGGGTGATTCCAAGTACCACCCCTGGCTGGGCGGAGGGAGATTCCGAGAATTTCTCCCAGCTGCACAGAAGGTGATTCCGAGAATCACCCCTAGCTGGGCAGAGGGTGATTTCGAGAATCGCCCTTGGCTGGGCGGGTGCCGACCAGGTGGCACCGTCGAGGGCTGGCCAGCTTGCCTCTAGCCCCCGCCTGGGCGGAGGGCGGTTCTCGAAATTTCCCTCCACCGAGCCGGGGGCCAAAGGCAGGCTGGGCAACACCGTAAAATGAAGGAGATTGCATTTTGGATATATTTTCAGGTTCAGGTAAGTTTTATTATACAAATTTAAATTTAAATATTTTAATTTTTACATTTTATGTCTTTAGACTAATTTTCTTACTTATTTATTTTATACTTCATGATTAGGTACAACACTAGATTCAAAAGACATTTCTTGGAGGTATGTACGTGTTTTGAGTTGAATTAAATCTCTTGAGCTTCGTTTCATTTTTATAAGACATTTTTCTCTCAAATTTTTTAAATTAAGTGTTTTGGATTGGAGTATGTATTTTTTGCAAAAAATTTAAACTGAATTTTTTTAAATTAAATCTTTTGTGATATTTTTTGTAATCGAGTTATTGTCTAATTCTTTGAAGGAAAATTTTTGAACTTCATAACCTATTATCATAGGAAATCGAAGGAATTGCACAAGAAAATATGATCGAAAAAGAGACCCTAAGGAACGTAGAGAAGAGAGGAGACAATCTCGCAAAAGAAAGATAGGAGCACTCTCAAATATTGAAGGGGAAAATCAACCTCAACTAGAAGTTTAAACATGTATGTAAATGTAAATACTATGATTTTGATATATTTAAAATTTTCATAATGTAAAATGTGAAGCTTAATTTTTAGTTGAACTAATTTGAAACATATTTTGTTTAATGTAAATGTATCAAAGCTATTCCTCAAAATATTGAAGAATAAAGTCAACCTCAAGTAGAAATTGAAGCAAGTATGTAAATGTAAATAATATGATCTATTGATATCTTTAAAATTTTCCTAATGTAAAATGTGAAGCTTAATTTTTATTTGATGAAATAATTTGAAATTTTTTTTTTTTAATGTAAACAGATAGAAATATTCCTCAAAACATTGATGATGAGATAAAAATTTTTGAAAGAGAAAGTGAAAGAGATATTGAACCAACGATTGAATACGGTGAAAATATTGAAAGAAATCCAAATAAAGAAATTTAATCACAAGGTATATATATATATATATATATATATATATATATATATATATATATATATATATAATATATATTGAACACATGCACGTATTATTGAAATTATAGATATATTTATTAATTTAGTTATTTTTTGAATATGTACTATTTTTTTGAATATGTACAAATGAAATCACTGTCAATGATGAGATGTTAGAAAATGTTGACACTCACACATATGGAGATAAAAAACTTGACCATGCTATACGATATCGTGTTAGCTGCATTTTGGAAAATTATTTCTTAAATGAGCCGGTGACAGTTCAGGCTCAAATGTTGAAAGGTCTTCTATCATTAAAGAAATTAAAAGAAGCTACGACATTACTGGGTATTCGAAAATCAACCAAAGATAAAAAATGAAGGAAGATGTGATAAAAAATATGAGTAGTGCTATAAAGTCAATTAAGAGATCTAGAGAGAAAAATGCTTCAATTGTATGTAGAGGAATACAGATGGAAATGGTTTCATCAAGTACTACAGAGAATCATTTGGTAACATCTATGGCACGAGCACTGGGAACCTCGCGAAAAGCTTTGCGCAAGCATCGAAAATTTCAGCTGCAAATAGATGTAAATGATGAACTCACTTGTTGGAGAGCTATTTGTAGGAAACCATACAAAGATAGAATTGGAGAAAATGTTAAAAAATTAATATATGAATATTGGAAGAATAATTCGCGTGTTTTTCCAACTACAAGGCATGTTATGCGAAGAAGAATAGCACGAAATCAGTACGAAGAACATCAAAAATATTTCTTGGAAACCACTTAGATAGAGTTATTCAACAAGTTCAAAGAAGAGAATTGTCAAATTCATGTTTCACTCAGTGCTTTTGTTCAACAAAAACTATGGTATGTAAAACCTATCACCGTACGTGACACTTGTTGTTGCCATTATCATGTGGAATTTTAGTTATATTATGACACATTCCTTGATTTCGGTAGAACATTATGGAAGGATTGACCTCCTCCTTCCACTATCCATGATTTCATATCTCAAATTCTATGTGAAAGAGAAAGCGATGAACTATTTTACAAAAAGGAATGTGTTGGTGGTAAAAAATGCGATGATTGTGGAAATTTAGTCAAATTTCAAAATAAATATTGTATTGATATAAATGATCAATAATTTTCCAACGTGAAAGTGAAATGGAAGAGATATGAATATATTGATACATCGATTCAAGATGCAAATAATGTTAAAAGAATTGAAAATTTACTAGAAGACGAAATTTTTGTGATAGACTTTTTGAGAAAGTTTGAGGCAAAAATTTACAAATACACCAAGCATTCCCATAGAGCTCGATGGCAATACTTGCAATTCAAAAAATCTCATGAATTTTTTCCACCAGGGACCATTTTGTCAGCGATTGATTTTGTAGAAAACTACACATTTGTTCCACAAAAAGAAACTCAGAGTGAATACTATCATTCTGACCAAGTCTCCATGCTCGTCCATATTCTATATAGACATGCTGAAAAAAATGTCGATCATATAAAAAGCACATGTGAAAATCGACATATAATTAAAGAATATCACTTTTATATCAGTGACGATCGTACACATGATACATGTTTTGTACAACATTGTTTTGGAAAAATTTATGATTCATTGAAAGATCGTGGAATAACATTCAATGAACATTGGATATGGTCAGACAGATGCGCAGGTCAATTCAAATCTGCACGATCATTCTTTTGGTTGTGTTGTCTTCATAAGAAAACCTGCATTAAACATTGTTGTAATTTATTTGAGACTGGCCATGGAAAAGGAGAACATGATGGTGTAGGAGCATGCATAAAATGAGCACTTCGAAAATATCAAATGAACCACTCTGCAAGCCGACTTGTGAACGCTGAAGAATTTGTTCAATGGTGCATCGCTACTCTAAGCCATGAGACTAACCCATCAAGGGAAGTGCGAAGGTACGTTCAATTTAATTTATATTGGAAATGTAATTTTAAACATTGTACATTTATCATGCAATGATTATATTTGATTGTATTTTGATATCATATTTACAAATTCTTCTTCTAATTTTCCATATAAAGGTTTTTCTGGCATATTGGAATCGAAGACGTAGATAGATCAATTGGAAGTGATGTTGAAACAATAAAAGGGACTCAAAATTGCATTCAATTAAAACAAAGTTGTCCGTAAATGTGTTTGCATTGGATAAAAGAAAATGTTCTTTTTTTTGTGATGTTTGCATAGACAACACAAAATCCAATGACGTTTTCAGAAAACAAAATGTATGTGAACGATTGAAACATACAAAGCTAAACACAAAGGGAAAATGTGTGTTGCAATGTTTCTGAATAAATGAAATTGGGGAGGAAATCACAATATCATCCGATGGTGATAGAGTTTCTGATCTTGTTAGAGAAGGTAACATTTGAATTACTTTCTAATGATTTAAAAATCTAGAAATAAATTTAAATATGTATAATTTTGTTAATTTTATTTTATTGTGCAGGAGATGTTTTCGTTGTAATTGCACCTATTGAAAACGATGAAAATGTGAAGTATTATTTGATGCGTTGCACTGAATGAAAAATGAAATTATTACAAAACTATAATGATCACGGATTTAAATATGAGAGAACGTCTATTATACTGAAAGGTTATTTTTTCAAACAAACTCATCAAAGTGGAGACTTTGTTTACTTTGAAGACTATGAACTTGATTCCATAAGTTGTCAACATAGTCACTTGGTGTGTGCAGCGCGCACAAAGTTGATAGAATTTCAATCAAAGAAAAAATAAAAAATTAAGAGATGGAAAATGTCAAAATCCGATCATGAATGGAATATTGAAGATGGAATTCCATTAGAATTTTTTTGAGTGAATTGTCCAAAAATTTATTCTCTTTGGATTAAATATGTTTTAGAACTTCCAGTGCTCAACTAAAAATTGAGCTGCTTATGTTATTTGTGCAATTGTTTGCACATGTACAAATTGTTTTGGTACAAGTACGTGCTCTAGTATCAACTAAAAGTAGCTTTTCTATACATGTGCATTGATGAAAAATGTTATATGTATTGGATATATATATATATATATATATATATATATATATATATATATATATATATATATATATATGTGTGTGTTCTAGAATGAAATTAACTGGAACTAGTTTTTCTATGTGCATTGATGAAAACCTAGTTGGATCTTCTGGTAAAAAGTATCCACAATGTAAATAAATCATCCGCAGTATAGTTTTGTACGAATATTCCTTTCAGACAAGATACTCGAAGCACTTCTCCAACTTTTGGTGGGATTTGACCCACATCTCTATTCCTGATTGCAAAATATAGTAAAAAATTTGTTTGTCCAATGGTCGGATATGTTCAATGTGCATTGATGAAAAATTTTACTTGTATTGGATAGATATGTTCTAGAATGAAATTAATTTTTCCAAGTAGTTTTTCTATGTGCATTGATGAAAAACTAGTTAGATTTTCTAGTAAAAAGTTTCCACAATGTAAATAAATCAACAAGGCTACCTATTTGAGTGCATTAAGGACATTGACCCAAATTCAACAAACATATATATGTACTAGACTTATATTTTTAATAAAAATTAAAGGGATAATTTGTACATATATCTACTTATTTAAACTCTTTTGTTAATTAGAGCTCAATTGATACATGGTTCTAGTTGCATTGAAAAGCTATGTTCTTCCTATTGGAATTTTTTTCATTCAAACAAGACTACATGTAGAGATCAAAAGAAATCTTAAGATTCCAAATGTAATTCAACCATCCAAAAGGGATTTGTGCAACATTACTTGACATTCCATGCCAATTATAGTGAACAACTATCCAATAGAAACATTTAACATTATATACCACATTTGCCAAATGTACATTGAAATCATCCAAAACTTTAAAATTTTAAAATCTTTTTGATAATATATCGTGCAACATTAAAACATTAAATATCACTTGCGAAATGTAGATTGAAACCATTCAAAACTTGAGTTTAAAAAACATTTTGATTATATATCGTTACTTCACATGCCATGCCAATTATAATTCAACTAGATCCAATAGAAACATTTAACATTATATACCACATGTGCCAAATGTAGATTGAAACCATCCAAAACTTTAATTTTTAAAAACATTTTGATTATATATCGTGCAACATTAAAAAATTTTAAACATTTAAAGTTAATTAAATATCACATGCAAAATGTAGATTGAAACCATCCAAAACTTGATTTTTAAAAACTTCACATGCCATGCCAATTATAATTCAACTATCCAATAAAAACATTTAACATTAAATATCACATGCCAAATGTAGATTGAAACCATCCAAAATCCGCGCCTATCATTTGAAGCATCATGGGAGACCTACATACACAATGCACATGTACTTGAACATTAAAATTTGATGTTTTAAAAATGAGTGAGAATATATATATCTATAACTTCATGTAAAAAAAAAAATATAACAAAAAAATCATGCAAAACGTCATGAGGTTCCCTCTCCATTTGATGAACAAGTTCCACCCCCATAGGAACATCTGCAGCGGTAAACTGTACAATATACATGTATAGTTAAATATATATATATATATATATATATATATATATATATATATATATATATATATATATATATATATATATATATTAAAAACTTTCAAATGAAAATGCACGTGTACATATATAAAATTATTTTCAATAATATTAAAAAGAGGAACTAAAGACAACTTGTTCAAATGTTGTGGATGTTCCTATCTCCGTCACTAGAGTCCGAGGATTAAAGAAATCTTCTATAGGAACCTAAATTCAAAAATTTTTAAATAACTCAAAATATAGATCTCTCTCTCTCTCTCTCTCTCTCTCTATATATATATATCTCAATTTTTAATGGAAATTTTTGAGGTAGAATATATATATATATATATATATATATATATATATATATATATATATATATATATAAATTTTAAACATAAATTTTAAACTTGTGAAAATTTTTCCATACTTGTGGCTCATCTCTCAAGGAAGTAGAAGGTACATCTCCCAAGGAAGAAGAAGGTACCGCCATCCCAAAAACATCAGACAAAATAGGTATCTGTTAAAACATTTTATCAAATTATATATATACATACATGTACATGTGTGCACAATTATTTATTTTAAAGTCATTTAAAAAACACTAACATTTGCCAACATATCTTGATGGTCAGACCCATCTGCATTGTTTGAACCAGAGGTCTCGAACGTGATATTACCATTTTCGTCACGCATCATGTGTGAGAACTGCAAATGGTGTTTTAACATATAATCATACATTTTTGTTAGATTAATGTAAACATACAAATAAATGTATACATGTACATACACATGTATTTATTACAAATTGTACACATGTTTATGTATTTTAAAATAATTTCAAACCCTAAGGTCACTAACACATACCATTCTGGTGCCCTCTTCCTCATGAAAAATTAGGTCTTGCAAACCATTGCAACAATTTTTTTCATATGTTCAGAGATCTTCAACATTCATGTTGTCAATCTCCTCATCTCTACAATACAAAAAATTGGCATGTGCATTTTCACATGCTCTTTGTCGATTTAAACAAAGATCGACTCCACCCAATCTGCAATGAACATTGTCGATCATAACATCCCTTGCTTCTCGACTTATTTGAGAAGTCGCATCCATCTCTGGGCGTAGAGTTTTGACCTAAAACGGTCGACTCAACAATGGCGGATCAGGGCGAGGCAACTACACATCTCTCTTAGTGCCCTTACGGTCATATAATCAACCTTTCCCCAGGCCAAAAAATTCTGACAGAAGGTCATTGTAGTTGGGTTTCATACCCAAAAAAATTCTGCATAAAAAATTTGTGCAAAATAAATAGGAACCTCATCGTTCCATGGGAGCCTTCCATAGGCCGCAAGGTGCCTATCATACAAATAACGAGCTATGTCTAGGTACTTGAAATACTGCACCTTCAACATTTTTCTTTTTGGCCCTTCCGTGTAATTAAACATTGACTTGGCCACTTCTTTTGTAACTTTTTGTTTTACGTCCTCCCATTTATCTGGAGCCATTACTGATTACTTTCTCTTTCTCATCATTTCTACAAATGAATCAGTCATTGGCCCAAGATTTCTATACACAGTTACCATTTCACCCAATGAATGTGTAACTATTTCAAGGCTTTGTTGACTCTCAGCAGGTAGAGACAAAGCCACGAGATCTTTTTGCAATTTTTCATGAAGTCTTTCGCACCTTTGTAAGGTGCATTCCGCCATGTTAGTTTCCCATGGTATCTCAGTAATCTCAGCCGGATAATTTGTGTTGGGTTGACAACCTTCTTCTTGAATGTAGCGGGCTACCCAGCGTCTATTTTGACCACTAGTTTGAACATTTTCAGCCTCTGCATCAATATATATATATAATTTCGTATATTAAAAAAATAGGTGTAAAAAAATTTGTACAAATTTAATGAAAAAATATTGAAATTTGTGGCAACCTTGACGTTGTTGGTTAGCATCTTCTCCAACATGACCCTGCTGAGAACCAGACCCAGAATGACCTTGCTGAGAACCAGACCTAAAATGACCCTGTTGAGAACCAACAGTCATTGATTGGTCTTCGGGGGAATAAATATCACCCCCTTCATGAAACCTGTTACCACTCATTGATGGCCCTCTAGGTGGATTTAAACCACCACCAACCTTTCGAGACGAGGGAGAACCTTCATAAACAAATACGAATTTATAATCAATTGAAAAATACATTCATTTGTACATATAAATACAAATACATATTCATTGATTAAATTGCGTGAACCATACTTTGACCGGTTGAACCATGGGCATGCTCCATGGATGGAGTAGATACCCTTCTCCTCTTACCTGCTAAAAATTAAAATATGAAACTTATTAACAACTCATTTAACTCACAAAGTTAATAAAAAATCAATTCCATATGTACACACATGTATGGAGATTTAAGATTATATTTAAATATCGTGAACATCCCCCAATCCCTGAACCTCCATATCGGATTCGACTGATTTTCATCATTCATCCTCCATGATATATATATCTATTGGTCTACATTTACACAAAATAGATTTCAAAAAATCAATTTGTAATTTAGTGCACACAAATTATGTAGAACACAACTTTCAAAGCAATAATTGATGTGTGAAACTAATTTTAATCGAAAAAGAAATTATAAAAATGATAAGTTCACCAAATTACGCTTTACATGGTGGGAGCACACTTGGTACAAAATTTACCACTTACACACTTCAGTTTGTGGGAGAAATGACACATGCACATAGTTTACCTTAAATTTGTTGTGTTTTATGGATATTAAAATGAAGAACCTCTATTTAGATCCATTCCAGAGATTTATTGTAGGGGCATTTACAAGATATGTCACCTTTCATAAAAGATGAGATCCAGAGGCTACCTGGCCCTTTACAGACTCTGCCTATAGAACTTGTAGAAGTAAACATTAGAGGCATTAACAATATCAAAGAATGTTTTCATGCTCAAACATGGGAATGTGTCTCTTTCCCTATGCAGAAAAATAGTTCAAGGTAGTTAATCTTCATAGACATGTCATCAAGCAAGTCAATGTGATCATCCCCGACTTACTTTTCATGAAATTAGGCTTGGAATCCTCTACAACCTAGTGGATGGAGTTGAATGGGAACTAGGTCAAGGCCTAAATTACAAAATACATGCTAGTGAATAACACTTATTAGGTTATGCCAAAAAAAATAAAGTGGGAGAAATGTTTTCTCCTCGAGGTTATCCAATTGGGTGTGTAATACCAACTTCACCCATTTCCTAACAGGTTTCTCTCTTAGGTTACAAAGTGTCTTCACCTTATTAGTTATATATTTCTCAATTTCCCGTGGATTCCTTGAATTTTTTCTCCTACCATCTCCCTCTCTCACTCCCCAAATGATTGTCTTCAAACATGTCCCATTGAGGATCTGGAGAAATGTTTGCACCATACTTAGAACTGTCATTGCTGCTAATTGAAATTGGAGAGTCATGTATACTATATTGCTTGCTTAAGTGGCTCTTACTTGGACAATATCCTGAGATGAGTTTGACATGATGGTCATATGAGGCTGGAAGCTACTTGGTGTAATTTTCCTTAAATCTTGAAAAAAACAGAGCAAAAATGTCATTTTCGATCATTTTTTATTAAAGCTTCTGCATACAGCAGATTTTATCACAGTTGCAACACAATCATGTTCCATGAGCATGCATTATGAATGTTGCAAGCCAAATTGCAAGGAAATTTGCATTCATTTTAGGCAAAAGAAGGCCATGACATTAAGGTCCATGCTAGACCTTGATGAGAGGATATGATACCTTGAAGAGGCTACATCTTTTAGTGACATCACTAGTTGTTTCTCTATTATTGTTTTTGTTAAACTTTTTTATCCCAGAGGAGGGCGTTATCCAATGTGAATTTGAAACCCCCCTCACATTTTTCAATGAAGGTTCTCTCTGAATCTTAGGGAGCTACACAAATTATAGAAATTCAATATGATGTGCCAAAAACTTTACAAACATGCCTAAAACAAAAACCACCTATTATATGTCAATTAAAACTACATGGAACCAGCAAGCAATATGGTAAAATATAGAATTACGAATCCCTTCAATTAGTAAAAAAAAAAGGAAAAATGAAGAAAGCACCCAGAGGACTAGAAATAACAATATAGTAGAGAAAAATAATAGTATCTCAGCATCTATAATTGCAAGTCATAAATTAATATCATATATTCCAATTTCAGCACTAAAAGCAAACTCAAAATAACATAAAAGAAGAGACAACATTGTTTTATATGTAAGTAAACATTGTTAATGGAAATATGCAACATTTCT
The DNA here is from genome assembly GCA_034641835.2 of Pinus albicaulis. Classification (NCBI taxonomy): domain Eukaryota; kingdom Viridiplantae; phylum Streptophyta; class Pinopsida; order Pinales; family Pinaceae; genus Pinus; species Pinus albicaulis. Next base: position 430,973,183 of record CM076582.1, read on the forward strand.
TTGCATAATCATGCCTTTATCGATGAAATTTCATCATACCATTGAACAATTGTGCACTAGAATAATATTTAAATAAGTTAAAAGAAAAATTTGACCTATATTGTACAGTTTGTGGGACGGAAATCAATATGTAGAAATATTCACTTGGTTTTTATAATTGGATAGAGGAATGACTTTAAATGACCTTGTATGTCTTCTCGTTTTAGAGCTCAAATTTTTAGGAAGGATTTAAGCATCCACATTTCAATAATCACTAGAAGAGGTTGATAAAGAATATAGGAAGACAAAAAACTAACGAGTGGTGTAATAAATGGATTTCTTGGGAGGTAGATTGGCATATGGACTTTTGGTAGCTAGAAATTTTCCAAATAAGTGAATGTATTTGAAAACTAAACCTCTAGTTTATTTTGGTTTAGACAAGGTCTAGAATTTGAAAAGTGAATTCCCTCTTTCTTCCTCTTACATGTCCAATGATCGGAATCTGGATTGAGGGAAAAAAATTTCCAAAATAAAAATTTTTCATTTTATTTGTTATACACATGAGTTTTTAAAAGCTAATTTTAACTCATAAATTTCTCACAAAATACACTTAAAGCTTGACACATAAACCCCTTCCCAATTGGCTAACTTTAGACGATCTTAAACACATTTTTATTTAACTGATGAGGGAGATAGCCCAACAAAACTAGTTTGTCGATATTCAAATCAAGTTGGTATCAAGTACAATTTAGCTCATTTTAGTCAAGGTTAGTTAGAAGAATTAGCTATTGGTTTATGTCTTCAATTTCCTCTCAAAATGAATGTGTACATGCTTTTGAGAGACACACTAGAGGAATAAGGTCCAAATTTTTGATGAAAATGTGCTATGAAAGTAAAGTGTTAAAGGAAAACATGTACAAGGCATAGTTGAGCCAAATGTTGTAGAGGAAGGGCCTAATTATTTGGGTCTTGGTTATGGAGAACATGATGGAGAATGCTCCAAAGCCAAGGAGGCACATGAAGCTGTTCCAATAAGGAATTTCATTTCGTGTTCATTACCTCAAGCTTGTGAAGTTTGGGTTCATGATGAATGGAAAAGTTTGACACCCACTTTGAAAGAAGATGTTAATAATCATGCAGCTAATGAGAATGTAAAAGAAGAGGATGTTGAAATCTCTAGAGTTATTGAATTCATTGCTAGTATTTAAAGGAAAGCCATTACCTCATCAAATTCACCTCCTCAAGAAAGTGACAAAGGTGAATGTTCAAGGTATAAATTTGCCTATAATCAAATTTCTTTTGATTATGATAAACATGGTAAATATTGACATATGATTTGGAAAAGAACTTGCATGTTCCTTTTGTGGTTTGCATAATAATAATGTTTATAGATGTTGGAAGAAGATATCCATGCACATGAAACTTTCTAAATAAATGAGGCATAAAGTCAAAGGCCCATTGGACAAGGAAAAGGATGTTGAAAATAGGATGCAGTTGTTTATTACTCATTTCCATAAGAAAGGTCACCTTGTAGACAAGTGTTGGACTTTGTATCCAACAAGTCATCCACAACATTTGAAGAAGGTGGAAAGAGATAATGAAAAGAATGGAAAAGAGGATTCCATAATTGATGAGGGTCAGGATGATTCACATGATGATGAAGTGCAGCTAAAAGAAGCGCCATTGAAATGGTTTGGTAACAGATGGTTACATTTCTTATCCATTTAAGGCCTTGCATTTCTTTTGATGTTTCATGAATTTCTTTGCAAATTCAAAGTATGGTGCATGTTGCATGAAGCAATATGTTGAAAGTAGAGTTATTTTGACACTTAAATGCAAAAAGTATGGAAATTTGCACATGAGCTATTATTTGACTTGAGTGTCAGTTGTTTGAAGAGGCATGTTTTGTCAACTTGTGTTTGGTTGATGGTTTTGTACACCAATATGTAATATTACATGGAGATATTCACATGATGTGAATTTTTTTTCTTTGAAGGAGAAAAATGATATGTCAGTGAGCTATGTTTCTTGCATGATGTGTTTTTTAGTTTGATGGTTTTGTTTGTGACAAGATGTCACAATATTTTGGGAAGGTCCACTCTTGAGCGAGAGCCTCGTGATTACAACCTAATCATTAGAATCAAATGGGAATGCATCCTTATTTTGAAAAAAAATAGGATTCTAAGCTACCTAGGACTCAAACGATTATTTTTAAATTTGAAATATCATGGTGTGTTGTTTCAATGCCTAAATCCACAACCCTAACATAAATTGTTTTATTCTTTTTTTGCAGGATTTAGTTGGTTATATTAAAAGTCAGTTGAATTTAAAATTCTTGGCTTAGTGGCATGAACCAAACATATTGTGTATTAAATGAGGACTTTCGCTCTCCCAATCATTTCTAAATCACCCATATCACCAAGAAAACATGTTTTAAAAGAACATACTTTGGTATGGGAAAGACCTTAGGTCCTTTGACTGTGCACATGTGGTGTGAAAAATTGAAATTGACAATTTGCAAAAAAGTGAAATTATGAATGAAACCACGAAAACAAAAAACCCAAAAGTGGTAAATGATTTAAATAGACCTAATTAATTATTTACCAACATAAATTCTTCAACTTTTAGCAACTAAATGATAAGTAAAAAAGTATCCCTCCTAACTTTTAAATTAATTCTATCTCATAAAAAGTATCCCTCCTAACTTAACAAATACTATCTCTTCTCCTAAGGTTCACGACCTCCCTTCCTTAGCACACAAGACATAAATACAATTAATATTTCAATATGTTAATTCCTATCGAAACAAATGAAAAGTTGTATATATATGGTTTCAAATATTATAAGAAGGTTTTTGATATGGTTGAGAGAATGTGGAAAATAGAATCCATAAACAAATTATTTTTCAAAACGTATTACTTTCAAAGTATCAACAAGGAATGTACAAGGGTGTTCAATGAATTAACGCTATTTATTTAAATTCCATGATGTATATCTTACTCATAATTTTAAAAAATTATTAAATAATGATATAGATTGGATAATTATATTATTTGTCATATATTTTGACACTTATAGAGTGAAAAAACTGAAAGAATCAACTTTTAGGGTCATTTTAATGGTGGGTGGAGAATTTGGGTCTAAAACCTTTTGGAGTCATTTTGAGGTATTAAATGACATTTCTGGGGTCAAACGATTATCCCTTGTGCCGAAATTTTGACCATTATTCTACACTTGAAGACATATCCAATGGTGCAAGAAAAACATCAAATGAAGTTCAATCAAAATTTATGCCTTTAGTAAGTTGACCTATCATGTTGACCACCATGGTACGAGAGAATGTAATTTTAGCCCCATTAAACATGCATAGCAAGATAGCTGCATGTGGAATTTTAACAAGACTCTAAAAGGTCTAAAATCACAAACCTTGTTAATGGTTGATGGAGTCAAATCTTACACCTAGTTGGCTATCATGCTATGTTAAATACTTGGCCACTAGGAGGAATAAGAGTTCCATTTTGTGTTATTGTATTTTGTTCCATATTTGAAAATACAACTAGGAGTGTGAAGTTAGAGAGAAAAATGTATGAAGTTAAAAGTTTTTATAGCAACCTTACATGCCAAAAGTCTTAGCTAACTCTAGAGAGATTACCTCTTTCTTTGTACTTACATATTTTCCATACCAGAAAAGAGAGAGTAGAGCATGTTTACATTTTAGTGTTGTTTTTCTCCCATTAGGATTTCCTAGGGAAAAACGAGTCTAGAGCATCATTACTTTTTAGGGTTGCTTGGCTCCCATAAGGATTTCCTAGGAAAATAATTGTGTTGATTGCCTAGAGATATGTATGTGTATGTTTCATTATGTTCTCTATTTCTTACGTTGTGTTTCATTATGTTTTATATTTCTTACATTTCTTCCCTCCTATTTTTCTTTCCAGTCAAGGTTTATAAAGTAACATGAGAAGTAACATGAGACTTGGAACAATCATTTTCATTATCTATATGGAAGGCAAGAAGGATTAAATCCCCTTAAGCTTAAGCTTATGTAGTTTGTCAATTTTTATCATATATTTTTTAGTAACCTGGTAAATGTTTTTTTATCTATAGTAAGTCATGAACCCCAATTTTACCTTATGTAAAGCATGATTCTAGGATTACTACAATTTGTACTTGGTTTTTTATTGTAATGATGCCCTGTCTCAATCACTTGGCCATCTCTCGATGGGTAGTTAAATCTTTATAACAATATTTAAGTAATATTTATCTATTTGTATTATGTGAAATGTAAAAAATGGTATACTATTTTTCATAAAATTGTGTTGATTTTATCATACATTTCGATGAAAGCTGATTATATGACATGTTTTCTTTAAAAGGATCTAAAAATTTTGTTAAGGTATGAATTTGCAATTTTGTGTGGCTCTCTATGAACCTTCACTTCCTCATTCCTAGAAAAAATCTACTTGCTCATTCGTATACCCACTTTGTATTCAAATGCATGAGTTTTGAACTCTCAGTAACTATGTTTTTCCATGCAGGAAAATTATATGTCACATTTTATACTAACTATAAATATTATTTTGAAGTTTCGATCACTGTTATTCTTTTATATAATTTAACATTAGATATAAGTTTAAATTGAAAGCTACTTAGATGAAATATAGCTTAGATACGGCATTTGCAAATTATTATCTATTTATTGAACTAAAGGACATAATTATTACACATGTTTAATTTACATTCAAATGCTTCTTTGATTTATCTCCTATAGCTTAATGTAATGCTAGATATATAATTTAAGTTGAAGGCCCATGAGATAAATATGACTTCTATGTGAATTTTGTATTGAATCATCAATTTGTTGTGTTATATGAACATAATTGGTATGCATATCTACTTTGCATTACTAATATGTCATGCTTATTTAATTTATATTTTATAGATGACCAAAGCATCCCTTTTTAATCTATCATTTTTGACTTCGGATATGTGGGCAATACTCATCCGCAAATTTTTCTATCATAAAGTGAGTAAAATTGTATTCCATTTTTGTCAATGTTAAGGTTAAGCACATGGATTAAAGTTTTATATAAGATACATTGCCACGGTGTACATTTATATCTAAAGAGTCCAAAAGCTCATTCAAGACCATATATTTTGTTGATGTAGGTTGATTGGTTATATTTCATTTCTTTTGCAGTTGTTGTTGTGGGCCTTACCATCTATTCGTTATAGTAATTACTGAAACTAATCTTTCACCATTTTATTTTAAATAGAAATAACTTTTCAAGGACATTTTAATATGTAAAATTAAGGAAAACCCTTTTTTTCCTATGTGAATATGATAATGTCTAACATGTGCCTTTTATTTCTGCAATAATGACAGAGAACAATATTGTGGTTGAAAACTTTCTAAATGAAACCATACCATACACACAGCTCAATGAAAAGAGAGAGCCTAATATACCAGGCATAACAATAATTTTCTACAAAATGATAAAACATGTGAGTGCAAAATTTAAAACATAAATCAAGATATCAAACACAATGATATTATGATGGAGAGAATATTTCTGCAGCCAAAAAGAACATGCAAACCAAAAACTGTAACAAAAAGCTTACAACATATCATTGAAAAATTTAAAAACATAAATAACCTAACACACAAGGATATCTGAAAACACCTGAATGCATATGTAGAACAAACCCTGTAATAGAATATTTTGCTACATACAACACTGCACATTTTTAAAACATAAACTAACTTAGCAGACAATAATATTAAATTAGATAATTATTTGTGCAATTGAATTGATGTGCATAGAAAAACTGGGAATAGAAATCTTTGATGCATACAACACACAAATGCAAAATCTTAAAAGATAAATCAATCTTGCAAACAGAAGGGTATTTAACTAGACAGAAATGTCCATATAGATTCAGTCAGAAACCTAGACCTGGAAACCTTTTTTTCAGGAAGAAAAAAACACTGATGTATATTAATTAGTTCATATGCATATAGACATATTCTCAGCTATACAGTGAGAAAAACGAGACATATCATCCAGCAGTATACTATGCCTATCTAAGAAAGAGAGGCAAAGAATACAGTGGGAAACATATTACGGGGGGTTTTAACCACATCCCATCATGATCAGAAAACCATACATCCCTGTAGAAAAATCGGAAATGATAGAGATATAGAAAAATATGTTATACATCAGCAGATAAACATTAGGAAAGACATATGAAAGTTCACGAAAATATTATTTCTATGGTAGAAGAGGGAGCGGCTGCAGTGGGAGTCTCGATTTCTTATAGCCATGGCAGAACAGACAGAGAGCTTTTCTAAAGCAACCAAAAGTCTTTCTCAGTTCCAAGAAGTCTGGGAAGGGGAAACGACCTAGAAAGGGTGGCAACAGGTTTTCGAAGAATGTTGGTCTTGGCTTCAAGACACCCAAGTAAGCTATTCAAGGGACCTACATCGACAAGAAGTGCCCATTCACTGGTACTATTTCAATAAGAGGTCATATATTAGCTGGAACATGTTACAGTGTTAAAATGACACAGACAATTATTTTCTGTAGGGATAATCTTCATTTTGTCAAGAAATATCAGAGGTATGAAAAGAGACATTCAAACATACCAGTGCATATTTCACCCTGTTTTCGTGTCAAGGAAGGGGATCATGTTATCATTGGACAATGCAGGCCCTTGTCCAAGACTCTAAGGTTTAATGTTCTTAAGGTGATTCCTGTGGGTTCTAGCAGTGGTTGTAAGATTCTGAATAATTTTGACAAAAATAAAGTTGGAGAAAAATGCTAAAACATTTAATTCCAAAAAAATATTGCACTCAAATATTAGTGGAAAAAAATGAATTAAAGTTCTGCAACCATTCATCATGATCCTCCCATTTCATTTATGTTTTCTAATATTTAACTCTAACGAACAAGACAAGATTACACGACATAAAAAATTTATAATAAGATAGAGTTTTGCATACCTGACGAAAGGGGCAATAGCGCTGACGAAAGGAGCAACAGCGTGGAAAAGAGGAGCAACAACACAGACGGGAGGAAAATGCACGAAAAGAGCAGCAGCAACAGTGACAGTGACAGGAGGAAAATACGCGAATAATGAAACATGAAAACAAATTAACTTTGCGGGCAATTCATTTATAGAAAGTAGTTCAGCTGAACTATTTTTAAAGTAAAATTTTGGCCGAACTCACAGTTCAGCTGAACCTTTGTTGGAAGTTCGGCCGAAATTTTGTTGCTGGTTTTCCCATCTTCGGCAAAAATTATGTTTGGCCGCGCCATCAGTGTGCCGTCAATCTAAACGAAATCACGAGTTCGGCCGAACTTTCTAAGAAAGTTCAGTCGAACTATTGCATAGTTCGGACGAACTTTATAAAATGTTCGGCCGAACTATTGCCAAAAAAAAAATTTCGGCCCCCGATTCTCACAAAACTGTAACCCAGCTTCATGTTTCCGCCCACTAGCATGTTGCCTACCAAAAGGAAGAAATCACATTGCCATTAAGAAAGACCCAGTGCAATGCAAATTTATTCAACGCTTTTGAATTCCTTCGAGATGTGAAGCAAGAAGTTGGTTTGAGGAAAGGGGATTTAATGAATCACGCGTGGCAAAAAAAGCAAAGAAACCTCAACCACCATTATATGGAATGATTGGAAAGGGACACTTTGGAAGATTTGCAGACATGAAAGATCCATTAGAAGATGAAAATGACCAAAATGAAGTGGAAAATGTTGCGGAAGAAGCCATCAATGATGTTCTAGATGATGTTGAACATGTATTAGTTGATATTGTTGAGGATCTTTAAGTTATGCTTGAAAACAAAGCTCATTTTTGAGATATATTAATCAGTTTTATTTGTAATGTTTAGACTTTGATATTTTATGAGAAGAATCCTTATTTTTTGCAAAAAACATGTGATCACTATTATTTTTTGACATAAAATTCAATAAAAATGCTATTTTCTTAAGTTTTTTTGTTAATATTTTCCAAAAAATTAGTTTATTTAACATGTTTTTTTTAACAAAAAGTCTCTAAAAGTGTATTTTTTGCATTCTATTTGTATTGAAAATTTGTATTTTTTTGTCATATCATTCAAAATATATTTTTTTAGCGACAATTATTTGATGTGCATTGAAAAATTAGTTAGCAATACATAAACTTGTAGAAAATATAAACTTTATAATATTGACCCTTTTTCCATTTTTTATCTATGTGAAAAAGTGAAGATATCACTACAAATTTTTATTTTAAAAAAAAATTATTTTTTCTTTGTAAAACACAAGTACATAAATGCACTTAAAAATAAACATCTCACGGAAGAATAAGACATTAGAAAATGTATAGTGTCAAAATCAATCCTCTAAAAAAATGTTGGTGATGATATGCCACCACTATTCAAAATCGACATAAAAAGCATCACATAAATTTTTTTAAAAAAAAAATAAAAATATATAAATAAATAAAATAAAATAAAATTAAAGTGCCAAAAACATGCTCAAAAAAAAAAATTTGATTCTGCATCACCACTTTTCAAAATCGGGTTTTTTTATTTCTACATCAAAAAGTAGGTACCAGTGCAGTTACCTATTTCATCGGTAACAATGTTAATATTAATTGATTAGGGATCACAGTTCACCTCTCACCTCATTGAGAATCTTTTGAGGAAGCACAAGATTAGGCATAGAACTTCTTCTGCCTATCACCCTTAGGTGAATGTCCAAGTAGAAGTAACTAGCAAAGTTTTAGAAAGTATCCTCACCAAGGTTGTGAGCAGCAGTAGAAAAGATTTGGCAGATAGATTAGTAGAATCTACTTGGGCCTACAACACCACTTGGAAGACAACAATAGGATTCACTCCTTATGAACTAGTCTATGGTAAGAAAGCTATACTTTTAGTTGAGTTTGAACTCAATACTTTAAGAATTGAAGCTGAATTAAAGATAGATCTTAAAAAATCCCAAAAAGAGAGGTTTCTACAACTAAATGGATTGGATGAGTTTAGAATGCAAGCACTTCTTCACACATAGGTATTTCAGCTGCAAAGGAAGGTATGGCATGACAAGAAAATCAAAGAAAAGACATTCCAAGAAGGAGATTGGGCACTGTTGTATCATTCAAGGTTTAAAGAGTTCAAAGGAAAGATGATGAAAATATGGTTGGGCCTTAAACAGTGGATAAATGATTTGATAATGGTGCAGTTCAAATCAAGACCATAGATGACGAATGGATCCCCTTGCTAGTCAATGGTCACATACTTAAAATTTACAAGAAGAATTTTTCAAGGGTAGAATTCATCAATTCAATACATAAAGAGGTGTATCTGATGGGAAATGCCATAATTTCCCACACCTCTTGAAAGAAAAACAAAAAACAAAAAAGAATAATATTGTGGGTTGAAAACCTCCATGGATGCAACTCACTTGTTCAAAAACCAAAAAAAGGGGTTGGGGGGGGGGGGGAATAAAGATCCATGGGTGAAAACCTCTCTGAGGCACTCAAGCCAAGTTTATGGGTTGAAAACCTCCATGGAGGCAGCCCACTTTCTTTCAAAAAAAAAAAAAAAAAAAAAACCAAAAAAATGCATCTGTGTCACTTTTTTTTCTGTGGTTGTTGTTTTGCAGGTTGCTAATGGTTTCTGGAAAAAATAGGGAAGCATTCATCTTATTTTCCCTTCTTCTATCTTTCCATCCATCCTGTCATTCACTCCATTCATTTTCATAAATTCCTACATCACCTCCATACACCACACACCTCCATTCCTGAGCACAATGTAGCAAGAGAAGCAACATACAAACAGACTGCTACAAACATCAAGAAGTTCCTTCAAGAATAAAGTTGTCCATGGACTGCCAAGAAGAACAACAAGGGAAGTTGCGTAACATACTATAGGAGAACGATAATGCCACCCATGTCATCTCAAGCACCCCACGCGACACCCACAATAAAGAGAAACAACAGAAACAAATTAGCAGCTTATTCTAGAAGCTACTCCTTCAGCAAGTTGCTCACTCAGAGAACAAGAATATGGTGAAGAACACAACATCTAAAAAGGAATGTCTCAAACCTCCAGCTCCTGCAACTGCCATGGAAATAATAGGTAAACTCAGGTATAAGCTCTCACCCCTTGCTACACATTCATAATAGCCAGAAATAATTAGTTTCCATACTTAGAGCTTGAGGGGCATAAAAGTGGACAATTAACTCAGCCACCATCGTGAGTTATGGCTGGAATAAAACTGGGAGTACATGCCACATGCGCATGCAGAAGAAAAATATTAAATCAGAGGAGTAGAGGAGAACGAGGGGAGGAAAATGCGCAGTCCATCCTGAATTAACAGGGAGGAGGAACCAATTTTCTACGATAGAACTAGAGCTGAGCGAAGTTATATTGGCACTCCAAATTTAGTTGCGTCATCTAATAAAAGGAGATGCCATCTCATCCAAACTAGTGAATTGACAATTTTTAGAGGGAGAGGACCAACGGAAGCACGTAGCACTTGAAGAAGAAGGAGAAGAACTAGAAAGAAGAAGAAGAAGAAGAAACTTGGGGTAGAACCAGAAGAAAAAATAAGAACTAGAAGAAGAGGAGGAAGAACCAGCAGAAACAAGAAAAACCAGAAGAAGAAGAGAGAGATGCAAAGGGACAACGAAAAATAGAAGAGATGGCCATAGAAGTCATAGAGATAGAAGAAAGTGGGTGACACACAGACTCACAACCTAGTTTCACATCCCCTCACTACAAAAAGGTAACTGCCACCATGGCTCCTATGAGCACAAAAAGAAAAAGGCAGACCTCTAGGTATTCCAGAGCTGACAAGAATCAGAGAAAGCCAGAAACTTCTCCCATAAGGCCAATCATCATTGAAGAATCACCAATGGGGGACAAAATAATCGAAGAAATATCTATGAAGGAGCAGCTTCAGAAGGCACTGGCAGAGAGTGTAGCTCTAAAGGAGCAATTGTAGCGAAAAGAGGAGCAAGTAGCCACCATGGCTGACCTATGCATAGAAGCTCTTCAACACAGATTCCCCTTTCACTCATATGTTGTGTACCTCAAAGAAAAATGTCTTTTATTTCAAATCAAAACTCTAGCCTCCCATGGATCACTCCCTTTCCAAGATTGTAGGAAATTCATGAAGTTATACAAGCAAGCCAACATAGCTGATTAGGAAAACATTACAGAGTTTTATATGCATAACTTTGTGCTGACAAATCTGGAGATTTGGGACCCCAATCCTATAGTGGGGTATATGTAGTTAATGGCTCTAACATCTTGGATGGTGAAAGAGGAAAATAGAGCGAAATAAATATGTAAGGTCATGGGAAGAAGAAATAGAGACCCCTTATATCTTAGACCAGAAGTGTTCAGCCTAAGAGGATTCATCCTTAACCATCGAGAGATTGAAAGTGACCCTGCACTGGTTGAAAGCTACCTTCAGACTCAAAACCAGGTGATAGGCCACTTTGATGATGTTTCTAGGTAGATAGAAGCAGAGTGCATTATTGCCAACCAGGGGAGATCGGACAACCTCCCACATAGCCTCAAGAACAGGGAGTATCATACTCCAAAAGTACGGAAAGGTCATTCGAAAGAGAACCATTATATAAGAAGGCCATGCAGGCCAAAAATATCTGATGGTTGGGACTAAAGCTCAGCCCACCTTTGCTGTTGGGGTTGAATTATGAAGATGACATAGATGCACAAGATAGAGAATGGGAGAATGTAGAAAAGAATGATGGATTTTACCCCCTTGGGGAAACTCCCACACTTCTTCCTTAGGAAATCAGAGGGGCTATCAAAGCTTTGAAGGAAATGGAGGGCGAGGATCAGTTTCTCAGAGGATGAGCAACCATTCAGTATGGGGGTGATGATGAGCTCCATCATTCCACATATTTGGAAGGGTTAATAGTCACCTTTTTTCCTTATTAGATATGTTTTTCTTGCATTATTATTATTTTTTTTTTTTATGATGCTAGTATAGGTGGTGATTAAGGCTAACATACTGTGAGTTCATAATATAAGGTTGAGTGAAGAAAATGATGATTTATTAAGAATTTTTATAAGTATTTTATCACAAAGAATTGGAGGAGACAACAAGAAGAAATTATAGGAGGATTGTCCACCCTCAAAGGCAGTTGAAGGATCCCAAAGATTCTCTCCAGCAATTCAAACTCCACAAGAAGATGAAGGATCCCCAAAGATTCTCTCCAGCAATTCGAATTCCAGAGGCATACGAGAAGCTCAAAGAGTAGAGCACTCAATCTTGGCTTACTTGGAGTCCAGTGGGCTCAATCAGCATTTTCTAGGGAGTTTTTGGTAGCTTCCTAGTAGAATAAATAGAGTAGAGCTAAAGCTAGGAAGAGTTAGTCTATCCTAGTCTCGCTTCCATTCAAAATTGTTTTTGTGGACTATTGAATCTTTTTGTTTTATTCAAGGATTGAAACTTTAAGAGATGTATGAAATTATCATTTTATGAAATGAGAAGACTGATTTCATTTGATTGATTTAAGTTCAGAGGGACAGGCTTGTGGGTTAGGGCCCAATCCATGTGCCTCAGCTTCTCTGCTGTTATTATCTTTTCCTTTATGTCATTTAGCTAGTTTTTCCTTTGTCATTTAAGTTAGATATGCTTCTTATAACTTTCATTGCTATTTATTTTTTGTGTTGTTGTAGTTTTAATTGCTTATGCATAGTGAAATAGAGGGAAAACTCCAAAAATGTGGTCAAGTCTCCCCCCTGTCATCTCTAACAATAGAGTTCGAGTAGGGGCAGACTGTCCCACATGTTGAAATTTCTTTCTATTCAAGTTCAAGGAAGAATTTTTGTTACCAACTCCAAGCCTTTGTTTCACTATTTCATCCTACATTTATGTCTATTTCCCATACATGAATCCATAGGTGTGCTTCACCTCTTAACACTGCTCTTACACTTGCATTTACCTCATTTAATTCTCACCTTAACGTTGCACTTACATTCTTTCGAACACCCTTAAGCTCTTCATCCTTACTACTCTGTTTTTCTCCATTCACGGTCGCCTTACCCTTTTTACGCAAAACACATGAAAAACCATATAAAACCACTAAAAACCAAATCTTCGCCTTTGCTCCTTGAGACTCCCGCCACCATATGTCGCACTTAGAAATCGCAACATCTAACGATCACCTTAACACTTATCGCTCATTCCTTGCAATTGTGATATTGCAAAATCAAAAATCACACTTCGCATCGGTTACCTTCTACCATTAACACTCACTGCTCATTCTTTGCGATTTTGAAATCGCAAATCACAACTCTTAGCTTTTTTCCACTGCCATGTCATCATCGTCGCACATTGCATCCCGTAGAACTTACCACATCGCATCCCTCGGAACTTATCACATCACAATTCACTGCCTACAACCTTTACTGCAGCACAAATCTCATTTCACACATTTTAGTTTATTCCCGTTAATCCTTATCGCTATCTTTGTAAAATTGCAATATTGCAATTTGCGCCCACCACGTCACTCTTTTCACTTCGCATTGCGCACCATTTAGTTAATTCCGCTAAGTCCTTACTGTAATTCATTTAAAATTTCGAAGTTGTGATTGTGACATCGTACATCGCAACTTCTGCTATCCATCTCATTCCACCATCACATTTCTAAGTTCTTCTCACTCTGAAGTCATTTCTTGTGTTATAATAAGGTTTCCTGAGGGTTTAACTCCCTCTATCCGCTCCAAAGCCATTTCTCACACTATCATAAATTTTTCTAAGGGTTTAACCCCCTCGTTCTAGTTCCAAACATAATTTCATTTGTTAAACCCCCCATTATCCCTCTTATACCTTTTTCTTCCCTCTAACCTACAAATTAATTCTTTTTAATTAAAATTAAGTCATGGATAATTTAGTTCCATGGGTAGGAGTATGGTAGATAGATCATAGGATAGGTAGAGTGAATTTAGCCATTTGGCCGAGTTAAGCGTGGTTTAGAATTAATTTCCTTTCTGCTATCTGTTTTCTGTGAATTAAATTAGTTTCATTCTTGGAATTACTTCCTAGAAATTTAGTCCCGTTTCCTTCATGTCATTTCCTTCCAAAAATTTACTTTCCAGTTGTTATAATTTAAGAAATAATACCCTTTCATGAAGCAGAAGAGGATGACATGAACATAATGCATCTGTTGTGTATATAACACTGTTACCTAAAATTTTGTACAAACCTCAAGTTGATAAATTAAATTAGGGAAGCCCCTAGGAGCTGCAACATTCTTGGTTGAATACCAAGGCTCACCAGTGGTCAAGGGTTCGAAACAAAGGCAAAAAACTACTCCAAAACATAGTTTCTACGCTTCTGCTAACCTTTGATATGCTTCTGGAGCACGTTAAATTTCTTGAATAGTTGTTACACTTCTGGAGCACGTTTTTATGTTTCTGGAATATTTTTTACGCTTCTGGAGCATGTTGTTACACTTCTATGGAACATTGTTACGCTTCTATAGCACGTTGTTACGCTTTTGGAACACGATGTTACGCTTCTGCTGGGGGTGTGTTACACATTCAGAAAGTGTTGAATTATGTTATTTTGGCTCCAAAACTACTCAAAAAAGTTCAAGGCTCATTGGCATCAGTTTTTTAAGCTCTTGAAATAGTAAGTAAGCTTTTCATACCCTGGTATGGTCAATTTATCAAGCTTAGTGTTGATTTTCTTGTTCACTTCATTCTCTATTATAATTTTACTTATTTACATCATTTAAAGATTTCAATGAACCAAAACCTAACCCTCTCATCTAACACTATTATAAATATCTCACATACATCATACTACCATCCCCCACCATACATATCCTTCATAAGTGCAATTTTCACAAAACCCTAATTTCTAGCTAGTTTTCAAGTGTTAAAATGGGAAATTCCTGTGTTTCCCTCATTTGACCACCTTCCTCACATTAATTTCACTTTATTTCACTCATATCATGGAGCCAAAATGCAAGCCTATCCCCCGAATTTTTTACAGAATTTTCCTTGGCTTTACAACACTTCATCTCACCCATTAATTCTACCCAATCACTATACTCTATTTTTCCCAAATTACACTAAACATACCCCTTCCATCTACACACTAGGGTTTCATTCTTTCACTGACATACAAGATGGAGAGTGAGAAGAAAAAAATCAAGGGAGGCCGCCACCTCAGATTAGAACCCCACATCATGTAAGAAATAAATGCTTCACCCTTGGCCAAAAGATATTTTGAGAGGATTGGATGTTTGACTTTCTGTGAGAAGATCATGGATTAGGGATATCATCTTCAACTTACAAAATTATTTTCCTCTAATCTCAACATGGGAAAGCTCATCATTGTAGGTGTGGAGTTTAACCTATCAAAAAATGTGATTTCTTCAGAAACATGTATTCCTAGTCATGGAGAGAAGTGTTTCAATGGCATGGACTTAGACCTTGAAAATTACAAACTATTTCTCAAACCTCATGCTATAGAGAAACCATAGTACCTCTTCCCTTTCTGACACATCCTTAAAAAATATGCTCCTTTGGTGATGTTAATAATGAAGTATTTCACATGTTAAGGGAGATTTTCCAGGTTGTATAGGTACCATACCAGGTTTTTGATACATTTCACTTCTACCAAATCACTTAACTTGCCACATTACTTGTACAAAATTTTGATTAAAATGATTGAGAAGGTTCAGAGAAGAAAACAAGATCATTACCCAAGTATTTTTCACCATGGTCTAGTCAAACTCATTGTGTCACATCACCTTTCATCTATCAACATGACTTGGCAAACCTTCATGGAAAGAGTAGCACTAGTGCCTACCACTAGCCCTCATGTTATGCATAGCACACCATCATCGTCACTGTTAGCACAACCAATGGAGGTTGGCTCTTCTAGCATGAAAACTCATATTTAAAAGTATCGTAGGGTTTTTGAGTTCACTCATACCTATGAGAAGAGAAAGAGATAGGTATTTGTGCCCAAATATATCAAAAGTGTACTTACACTTGACACTATTGTTGAACAAAGTGAAATAGAGGAGCAAACTCTCATGCATAAGGATGAAACACCTTTTCACCAACATAGTGAACCAATGTCATTGGAGATTGAGGTAGAAGAGAAGGTTGAGATTAAAGCAGTTGAGGAGATTATTAGGGAGAAGGATGAGGAAATATCATATTTGAGGGAGATATTCTCGATTGCTAATTCTCAAATCAGTTTCCTACAGCAAGAGAATTTTCAATTGAAGGTGAAGTAGTTGATACAAAGCAAACCTAAGCTAGACCTAGAGGCAGATAAAGGTAAAGGTAAGAAGATCATAGATGTTTATGAAATCCAAGACATGGAGACTAAAACACATAAAACAAGGCCAAAGACAAGAGTCCTCAAAAGGGCATTGGAACTAGAAACACATTTAGTTCATCCACCAGAAGAATTGACTTTTGATGAGCTAATAGCTATGGAGATCAATCAACAACAGAGAAATATGATTGGAAAGGGCAAATGAACATTTGGAGAATCTACTAAAGAGAGCTAAGAGAGACAATAACCTCCAAAGACACATGGAAAATCAATATCTCACCAAGAACATAATTTCACAAATAAGGCTAAAACAACTAAAGAAAAGGATAAAAGAAACTGAAATGAAGCTTAAAGAGAAGGATAACTTAGATTTTATGGATGAAGCCTTGTTTTTTTATCCTATCACTCATAGGTACTACAAAACCAATTTTAAAAAGTTTTGAATAATTTGGTTTTTTTATTTATTTTTTCACAAATATGGAAATTCATTCCTCACATAAGCGTAGCAAGATTTGTTGAAGTTTACAACAAGAAATAGTGAAATTGGCATCCAGAAGCAACATGAAACAACCTACACTAGTGTGGGACCATAGGTCATGTAATAATGGGTCCTAGCGATACATTAGTGTGCAATTCAGTTTATTTAATAAATTGAAATGTGTCTAATTTAATTATCCCTTAATTGAATTGGACAATAAAATGTAATATTATCTCATAATCACTTGTAATAGTTAACTAAGTGTGATAAACTCAGTTAGCTCATGAATTTCAAGTTGAGGGTGGTTGGTGAGGCATGCAGAGTGATTCTATTTGTTTTAGAGTTCAAGTTTCATTTAGTGCGTTAGTTTAATGCATGAGAAATCAGTTAACTCAGTTAAGTGAGTTAAAGTCAATCTAACTAGTTGTAACTGATTTTCGCACTAGTGAGAGGTCATGTAAATTAAATCATATTTAATTCACATGCAGTGATCTATCAAGTGACTAATGATTTACTGTTAATAGCTGCATGCATGTCAGTTCCAGTGGAGACCCAGTTTAGACAAAGGTTAAAGGGAAGTTGACTATTAGTTGTACTATTAGTAAACTTCCTGAATGCAGTTAAAATACCACAGGATTTCCCATGATACTTGCACAGTTGAGAAAGGCTGAAATTTCTAAAGAATATAGATTTCACTCCTCATGAATTGTGTGACCAAGGCAGACTGAAGATAGACTAAGAATTGGCTAAGTGTTGGCCCGATTTTATCTCAATCAATGTGAGACGATAGGCAGATTGCAAGAGACTTTTGTGAGAAGAGTGCATTGTAATTGTTTCATGATTCCTTTTGGAATATACAATAGAAGATAGAGGGGTTTTGAGTAGCAACCTTTCCCCAGGAAAATATCTTTGTTTTGATTTGATTTGATTCATCCATTACTTGTTTTGGTTGGTGATCGTGTTTATTTACCACAATTGATTTGTAGAAGGATTTGGTATCTAGCTTTAGTACATGGCTTGATGAGATTGAATCCATTGATATACATATGTTTGTATAATTTCTACAAGATTTTATCACACTTGTTTTAGGGGCATCCAAATGATGATTTTATTATATGGTTGGATTCATTTTGATGAGTACATCACAAATCAAGAACCGTCTTTTCATGAAAAGCCTTACTTTTGCATGAAAGGCCAAAAAAACACTCATTTTCTATGCTTCTACCACTTTTTTGGAGGCCTTGTTATGTTTATGGAGTTACCTTGGGAGAATGTACTTTTGGAGGCCTTCCCATTGGTCAATTTGAAAAATTGAAGATGTTCTGAAAAATAGACACATAAGGATAGTTGACCTATCTTTCAGAATTGGATTTTGACTCCTAAAAGTGCCTCAAAAATGGATGCAAATGTCTCTTATGCTAATGTAAAATTGCATTACACATCTTTCAAAAATTGTTACACATCTGCATTGGATTCCTCAGGATACTTTTAAAGCTTAGGAAATGTCATAATTTCGAGGTTTTTATTTCATATGATTTGTAATTAGAGTAATTGAGTTGGTTTTTGCCTCTTATAATGAGGGAACATGTAATTTAATGTGGGGGACACACACTCCTAGTTCATAACTCAAATTTAGGGAATGGTTTCTAACCTCCATAGAATCTAGGAAATGACTCATCTCATGTATTTATGATACATTTTGGATGGGATTTCAACCCTATGAGGTGTCATGGTTCATATTTTCTATAATTAGATTCTATTTAGCCTTTTTTTGGGCTGGATAGTATTATTTTTCAATGGAGCTATTGTACAACCTTTTGGAATGAAATCAAAGATAGTCTTGTAGAACTTGCGTTGAGAATATTGTGGTATGCATTGGATAATTTGTTATTTATCTATATTTTTATCTATTCATGTTGAATGATATGTTTTCCTCTTTTAGATACATGCTTCCATGTGTACATCTTGTAATTTTATAAGTAGAAATCATGTCTGTTCATGCTCTGTTTTATACAAGGTTTACATGATATGTATATGTTCTTATAAATGAATGAATTCGCCTCAATACCCATTCAAAATTTCTATCACTTTATCCTATACTCAATGACCAATTAAGCATGCTTTCAAGCTACCTATCTATCCTCACACATTTTCTGCAAATTGACCTTGAACTTGAGACCTAAAAACCCTAGAAATAACCTCCTCATTGACAATCCTATCCAACACTTAAAACATAAAAAAAAAATCGTATTTACTGAGCTTACATACCTAGCCTAAGATCAACATATATATAGTCATTCCATTGACTGCAAAGTGACAATGAGAGAGCCCTCGCTGGTCCTGGTAGGGCTAGCTACCTGACCTAAAGATTGCTCCGTGGTTACCTTCCTTTAATACCACTCTCAGCCTTAGGATTTTGGGGGAAGTGATAACACAACCAATGCACATCCACCAAGTCACATTGATCTAAATCTTGGGGGAGGCCCCTAATATCTAAAAAAAATGAAATGCAACAAAAAGATGACAGCACAAGGTAAACAAAACCATGAAGATTTATTTATTTATATATTAAACAGAGAATAATTTTAAAAGCTACATTGTGGTGGACAATTTGTCGTTTTACAAAATGATACTAGTTACTTATAACATTTTTTAGTTATAATACCATAGGTAAATTCCATGAGTGGGTAAATACCATGGGTGAATTAATACCATGGGTGAATGAATACCATGGGTGGATGCCACTTACAATACCATGGGTAAATTCCATGGGTGGATAAATACCATTGGTGGATGAATACCATGGGTGGATGCCACTTACAATACCATGGGTCGATAAAAAACCATGGGTAGATGAATACCATGGGTGGATTACACTTTCCATTCATATCATTCCTCCCTCCTTAAGAAGCAACAGTCTCCATTGCATGAAGTTAGCTGTTGAAAACCATTTTTTGATTATGAAGATCCACTAAAGAGAAGGGTTTTGTGGGGTTAACCCATAACCATGATCAAGGAAGATCTAAGGATAGAGATACCATGTAATTCTTGTGATCAACTAGGATACTAACATTGTGCAGCCTATAAAATGGACTTTGATGAAGTGTGGGTTTGTGGATGACCCATTACCATGATGAATGAAGATATGAGGATAGAGACACCCTATAATTCATGTGACAAACTGTGATACTAAAAATTTGCGACCTAGCAAATGGAATTCGATGACAAGTGTTTTGTATCATTGACCCATAACCTTGGGTTTGTGGTTGGCCCATAACCATTATGCTTGTCAGTATGGTGGCTTTTGTGGTAGATTCTCCTATCCAATGAGATGTTGCAAATTATGATTTCACATTAATTTTTTTTTCTACCAATAGACCTCTTTCTGCAACTTTGATGATAACTTGTGATACAGATCAGAAGACTGAAGGCTAGGGAAACTTGATTCAACTTCGCACAAGTCCGATAGAAAGTAAGGCCGATGATGCAAGTCATCCCACAGTCTCTCTATACCAGTCATTGCTTCGACGATAGCCTTTTCAGATGGAAGAGTGGTGTCAATGCAATCTTGGGCCAAAGATGAACTGAGAGTCCAAGCCGGAGTCACATCTCATTCCACTTCCTCTAGTGAAAGAGAAACTTGAATGGAATCTACAGAGTCAATAGTAGAGCTATAAGAAATCTTAGCTGCAGACATAGAAAATTCCATTCCACCCACTTGACCTTCTTATATTGTGGAGGTAGGAGAACGTAAGGTCCAAGGGTCCAAAAAATAATGATTTCTGAAGAACTCTCTTCGAATAGGAGCAATGGAGGATGAGATAGAATTGATATGAACCAAAGGAGGCAGAAGATCAAAAGTACCCATTAAAGAAGTGTACATTGCAACCCCCATATTCTCAACAGGTTGCTTGGTATCCTTCAGCAAGGAAAGGTTGAGTTAGAGGATGCATTCGTATCTACAGGAGAAAAATCTTGTTGGTCAACTGTGACAATTATTCCTTTGTGAGGGAAAAAAACAATACGAAATAAAGAGGATGAAATAGCATCCATATCATAGATCTATTTTTTCCCCAACATAAGGTTATAGTCGAAGCTTGCATCGACTATCTCAACTTTGATATTAACATTTTTTCCCCCAACACAGATGGGAAAGGCTGGAACAATATCATGCAGCCTGTGAGAATGAACATCAAACATAGTCAGAAGAGTGGCTGAAGGAAAAACTAAGGGAGATCCAATACCCTTCCATCATGCAAATTTTTCATGGAAACTTCAGTTTATTTTTATTATCGTTTTTACCCTCTCCAACATGATCATTGGATTTTTTTGCATTCCCCTTCCCATCCTTGTCATTTTTCTTGTTATTCTATCCCTTCTTCTTCCCATCATATTTTTTATTTTCTTTGGGGTTAGAATTTTGAACAACATTAATTTCCAACGACAAGGAAGGAGTTGATACTGAACACACAACTTGACCAGAAGAAACAGATTGTATAAACAACTGTTACAATTGACTTAGCAAGTTAGCCGTACTGCTATCAATCAAACCGATAAGCCTGTCACCATGAGGACCAGGTTTAGTTTTGGATAAGTCCAATTTGGAGTGAAGAGCATCCGACAAAATTTTATTAATGACTCCAGACTAAGAATAAATCCGTTCTAGTTGCTGAGCCCTAAAAATAGCCTGCTCTTTGGAAAATACCCCTGAAAGGGATACATCCTTAGAAATTTATGGCTGTAAATATTTCAAAAAACATTCAAGAAGGAATTCATTCGGGATTTGGGCTTTAATAAGCCTCTTCCTTCTTCACCATTCTTGATTATGATCAGAAATGTGAGTTGCCTTGTCCTGCTGAAAATTGGCCAGGAGGTTAGTCCCGGCATCATAACAGACAGGTAACTGAAAATTATTTAAGAAAATGGTATCCAACTCTCAAAAAGTAGCAAAACTACCCCTAGTTAACTCTATGTACCATTTGGCTACATTTCCAGTTAAGGTTTGTTGAAATAATCTCAACCTAATCGAGTTCTTGATCAGGGAGTTCGATGAACACCATAAATGAAAAGTGGTGATATGATCTGCCGGATCCTCACCAATCTTCCCTTCAAACTTTGGAATGTCTGAGGGGAGCTTGGTGGGAATCGGAGGCCAAACTGGACTATATCGAATAGGATCATTAGTCAATTTTGATAGCTCTAGCAAGTTTAACATTGCCAAAAATGGTAAGCGTGGAGGAGCCTAGGAATTCCATCCCCCATAGGAAGGATTTCCCACATTCTGAAAAGAATAGCCTGGATTTGTTGAGGCACCAGGTTACTAGATGTTGTTCGCAGAAAATGTTGGGCCATAAGAAAATCCTTACGACCCAACATTCAGAGAATTATCCCCTCCCAACATAGATTTACTATACACAAGAACATTCCCTCCAACTGAGGTATAGAACAAAGAAGAAGCCCCTTGGTAAGGGTTCCAAGAATTTTCAAATGGAGAAAAGTCCTAAGAAGTACTCGATGAAGAGAAAGGAACATTCCCTTATAGACTAGTGAGAAAATGACTCCTAACTCCCAACACTGTAAAACAAGGGTTCCATCCCGAAAAGACATTAGAGCTTTGACCTCTAGAAAAAGGATTAAAACCCTGACTCCAAGAGGTGAAAGGAAAGGATCCTAAGAAATATTTTGAATGAGGTATGTGCCCACTTCCAAAGGGGAAACATTGAAATGAATTTGATCCACTATCCATAGAAGGTATGGGTGCAGATACAGATGAAGTGGCAGAAAAGGAGAAAGAAGGAATTTCACTAGTGGGCATTCCATAAGAAAAGGGACTAGATTGAGAAGCATGTTCTTGGGTGTTTCCAGAACCAAACACAGTAGCACTAGAAGTGTTTGTTGATATGGAAATAGTTCCTCCTCCCTCAACTGAAACAGGAGTCTGAACACTTGTAGTGTTCACAGCCGAAACTGTGTTCCAAGTCATGGCCATTGAAAGAAAGGGATATAATGGAAAAGGACTAGCCGGTCTCTGAGACTCGAACCCAATGTACTGAAGAGTGTCAGGACAACTAGCAGGAGGAGGATATGGAAGAGACTTAGCAGGTTGAGGGACTTCCTCTACTTAAACTTCTTTTGTTGGAAATAAAACTCTAGAGATGAGTGGAGCACTCCTCTCTATATTGGCATTGACACCAGAACCACCCACAGAAACAACAAGCCTAGACAAAGGATCACTCTCTGCTACGTTCAAAACTACCAGGTGAAAATCACCCATTGAATTACTCCTATGCCTTCTCAAAGAAGGCTCAACACTCACAGGAGAAAGCCCAAAAATCCTCCTCGATCGATGAGGCGTTCGGTCAACCACTTTAAGAGATTAATTTTAGACTCAAAAAAATATAAGAACCCAAGAAATCTAGGTGTAAAGAGCACACTCTAAAAAGCTCCTACGAGAAATCCAAACAAGCAGCTCTCAGGTATTTCCGCTCAAGGTGATGAGGACCAAACACCAAAATACAATAAAATGAAATAATAGGACCTTCCGAAAATAGTCTGGGGTAATTACACCCCAGGCCTACCAGCAAAGGTAACATAAAAATTTATGCTAACCTCCTAAGAACAACCTTTTCTGGTATAAGTCCCCCAGCTTTGCAAGAGCACCCTCTAGAAGTACTGATGGAAGTGATGCAAATTCTTTCTCAGGTACCACGGGTATTCCCCCCTGCAGTCACCTGTGTGGTCCCTAGGATAGGCAACTAATGGCACCAATCCGTATCAGCATCCGGGCGGAAGGGTTTTAGATCAAGATTCAAGAAATAGGAGAGGGCGTATCTCTCTTCTCTTCCTGCACTATCCCTCGCCCCTGACTCTCTGGAGGAGAGCTTTGCCGATCCACTTAACAGTGTTGGATTTCGCTCTTTAATAAAATTTCTATGTTTAACAGTTTGAGTGGCCTTGGAGAGTTAACTCTCCACTCACCTAAAACAAGGCCCTACAACCTAGCTAGTTGGTGTATGATTAATGACAATGATAGACAAAACTTCTAGTTGCTTTAATTATATTGCTTGTTTTAAATTGACTGTTACTTAAGTCAAGAGTACACGAAAGTGAAACTGATGGTGTTTGATGATGTATAAGAAATCAATGAAAACCTAGCTACATGTGAATGCAACAATTCCTTTTGATAAAAAACAATCTCTACATGGGTTATACGAAACTACATAATCATAAACTTTGTTTTTTCTTTTCAGCCACTCACACTTCACACGATCCAGAAAACTATGAAAAAGACTAAAATTTTCAAATGCACTTAATGCAAACTACCAATGATATGAAAATCCTAAGATGCTAATTCTAAAGAAGTGAAAAAGAGTCTTTAGAAAGACAATGGTTCGATCACTTTTTGAAAACAAGGATAGTTCCAAATAGAAATGCTATGCATAAAGATGCCAAAATGTACTTGACACAAAAAGAGAGAAATCAAGAAAAGACTTCCTTCAAAATCAAGCCAAGAACCAAAGACTAGAAATTGGCAATAAAGCTTCAAAAAATATGATGAAACCGTAAAAAAAAACTCAAATTTAAAGATACGGAAAACACAAATGTTTTTTGTGCATTTCACTTAAAATGGAAGAAAAAATATTTGAAGAAGACAAGGATAAACTACCCAAGAACCGAAGTCAAGTAAAATGAGTCTCAACAAGGCTTCAAAGTGCTCAAGACAACTATGGTACCTTCTTAGTGGGACCCAAATGAGAAAAAGGGAAAAAAATCTCAATTAATTCATTAAGCGCAGTAGCACAATCTTTCAGCAAACAACAACTCAAAAAACCAAAAAGATACTCCTCAAGATTCAGAACAAGACTAGTCCAAGAAATCAAGAAAACCAAGATAGTCCAAAAGGGAAAAAGCTACAAGTGAAGGAATGCATCGGGCCAAGAAGAGAAAACAAGCAAAGGCTCACTGTTATGAATGTTCAGAACAGCCAAGAACTTCAGGAAAAGATCTTGGTGCTTCAGCCACAATTTCAAACACACAAAACAAGCAGTTCACCAAATGGCTAGGTTTTCACAGAAACAAGAGAGATATGGATAAGGAATCACCATAAACATAGTCCAGACACCTTAAAGA